>CM035164.1:20219782-20534335 GCA_020205615.1 Panax quinquefolius
AAAAATATCTTGCTTCGTGAATAGTACTCGTGAATAGTAACTCGTGAATAGTAACTCATGAATAGTAACTCATGAATAGTAATTATAAGAAAACTTAAATATTTTTATTTCATAAAATTCGGGGTCTTACAAAAGAGTTAGAAAATCCATTCGGAATAATGAATGTAAATAGTTTATGCTTTGAATAACAACAATAAGAGTTAGGACTGTGAAACTCGCTCGATGTAAAGAATTATAATACAAGAGCTTGTATCATCATAAACAATATAGAATCAATAAGCTTGCTCAACTTAAATATAAGATTTGAGAACTTGCATAATGATAAATTAGGTTTAGAAATCTTGCTTGACAACAAAGGATAAACATAATTATGAAACTTGCATTCATTACAAAGAGAATGAAGTTAGGGAACTTGCCTCGTGCGTAAGCTATACAATTACTACAAACGTTCGCCAAATACCCTACATATACCATTAAGATCACAATACCAATTAGTTATATTAAAACTAACTTCATGGCCTTACTTCTCATTTTAATCAAGTCTATAGTCTCTAAATTAAGACCTGGTTATTCTAATCATCCATGTACCATAAACCCAACATGGTGATCACATATCAACACAAATTCTCATGATATCACGTTATAAACTTTCACAACTTACTAGTTCATAATCTTTAGTTTCAACATTGTGTTTACTATATGTTATTACGTTTTATAACATGTTTTAGGTCCTTTTTCAAACACTAAAATATGATAAGTTAACATCTCCAAGCTATGTTGTTAAGAACTCAATATTGGTCTCGATCGACCATTGGCATGACGACGCCATGGTAGTTTCTTTTTAGAGTCCTACGCCTGCCACTTCTAAGCACCGTAAACAATTTTCTTTGAACACGAAATCAAACTATGTTATAGGCCAAATATTCCCATTTTCCCAATTCTACAGCAATTCACCAAAACCCAAAAATATTATAAGTTTACTACAACAACTCTAGGCATAAACATAACACTTCTAATCACCCAAACACCCAAATTATAAGGATTTAACCCATGTTTTTGTTGTTTTCTCCATTTTTAACACATTTAGCGAATTCAATCGCCAAATCCTTGTTTCTTAACCAAATTACACCATTCCAACTACGTTGTTTTCATTTCTTGATTTACTAACACAATCTACCACCAATTTACAGATTATATTAAGGATTTAACATGAAATTTTTGACTCAAATAAGCCATTTCATATATAGAACACTGGTACTTTAATTTTCTTCAAACAACCCAAATTTCACATATTTGATTACTAACCATTGCTTATATATGATGATTATCATATTATATATTCATATCACCAACAACAATCCAACAAAAACTCAATTACAGAGAATACATATTGAAAATCAAAACTAGAAATTAGGAATAGATTACCTTGAATTCCTTGTTTTTCACTAACAACAATGATAGCAAGTTCTTCCTTGCTTTTCAATTCACAGAGAACCCTCAATTTTCTCTTTAGCTCTCTCCTTATTCTCACTATGTTTCTCGCCATTTGTAGTCTTAGGTAAAACACGATACCAAATAACCGATATAGGTATCCTCTCTCTTACGATACTTCAGCTTAAAAAAACCAATAGCGCCGGTTAGATTAAGCCAAAGGCCACAAGGCCTTGTTTGGCTACCCAAACTCCTCATTCTAGTTTTTTTAATAATATTTATATTATATAGGTTTACTTGTCACACATTTAACTAATTTAAATAACTTAAAATTATAATTATAATAATTATAATTTTTATTATAATTATACTTATGATTAATAAATTATTATATATCTAATTTAGTTATTAAATTAGACTAGAGCGTCATTTAATTTAATTTAATTATTTTCTTCAATATTAAGCAATTTATTTAATTTAATGAACTTAAGAAATTCATTTAATTTAATTATTTCATTTAAATTAAATCATCAAATAATAAATTACCATTCATGAATTTAGTTAACATACATACTTAACTAAATTATTGTACCACAACTTCACTAATTATTTATTTATCTCAATAAATAAATACATTAAAATATTTATTTAATTTAATAAATATTTAAATTTAATTATAAATTTCTCGATCGTTACATCCTTCCCTCCTTAAAAGGATTTTGTCCCCAGAATCACGACTCAATAAATTCATTCATTACATTATTCCCTCCTTAACAGGATTCTGTCCCCAAAATCGCTATACAATATTAAGCAAATAACTATGGATAATTTTTTATCATAACATCTTCAAGTTCCCACGTTGCTTCCTCAGCATTATGGTTTCTCTAGATTACCTTAAAAGAAGGTATCATTTTTTCCTTAGTACTTGCCCTTTCTTGTCGATAATTTGAGTAGGGACTTCTTCACATGACAAGTCTTTCTCAAACTGCAATGGCTCATATTCTATAACATACTTATAATCAGGCTTATATGGCTCAAAACCGAAACATGGAAAATATTATGAATATATCCTAATTTCGAAGGTAAAGCTACATCGTATGCCACTTCCCCAACTCGTCGTAGCACTTCAAAAGGTCTTGTAAACCTAGGGCTCAGTTTTCCCTTTTTATCAAACCGAATCTTCCCCTTCTAGGGAGGCACTTTCAAGAAAACAAAACTACCGACATCGAATTTTTGATTCAGTCGGTGCTAATCGGCATATTTCTTCTGTCTATCTTGTGCAGCTATCAATCTTGTCCAAATCACCTTGATGATCTCGACAGTTTGTTGTACCAATTCTGGACCCAATAGCTGACGTTCTTAACTTCATCCCAGCATACTAGAGTTTTGCATTTCCTGCCGTACAACACTTTGTAAGGCGGCATGCCAATACTCGCGTGATAACTATTACTATAGGCATATTCAACCAATGGTATATGGTCATCCCAATTTCCTTTGAAATCCATAATACATGCTCTGAGCATATCCTCTAGTGTCTGGATGGTTCTCTCACTCTGTCCATCGGTTTGGGAATGATACGATGTGTTCATTCTCAACTGCGTTCCCAAACATTCTTGTAGTCGCTTCCAAAAATTTAATGTGAAACGTGGATCTTTGTCTGATACAATGGACAACGGGACACCGTGTCTTGTAACAATTTTCTTCGCGTACAGTTTTGCCAATCAATTTATGTTAAATCTAATCTTGATTGCCAAAAATTGTGTTGATTTCATCAATCGATCGACAATCACCCAGATGATGTCATAACCTTGCTGAGTCGTTGGAAGACCTACCACAAAATCCATTGTGATATGTTCCCATTTCCATTCCGATAACTCCAACGGTTGCAACAATCCGTTTGGCCTTTGATGTTCAGCTTTAACTTTCTGACATGTTAAACATTTCGCCACGCACTCAGCCACGTCCTTTTTCATATTCGACCACCAGAAGTGATGTCTGAGATCCTGGTACATTTTTGTACTTCCAAGGTGAATCGAATATAATGAGTTATGAGCCTCGCTTAAAATTTCTTCTTTAATTTCTGGTACTAGCGGAACCCAAATTCTCCCTTCAAAACTAAGTAACCCTTCCGAATCAATTTAAATCTATCTTCCTCACCTTTAGACACTTTTTGTCTTATCTTTTCATAATTTTCATCATGAAGTTGTGCGTTCTTCACCTTGTCCACCAACGTTGACCTGCTTCCTATCTGGAATAATTTTTCATCTGTTTCTGTCGGATATTTAATTTCCAACTCCTTCTTTGCCATTTCTAATACTAGATTTTCCTGAGCAGTCAACATCATTAATTTATCCCGACGCTTTCTACTTAAGGCATTGGCAACAACATTTGCCTTCCAGGATGATAAAAAATCTCACAATCATAATCTTTAATCAATTACATCCATCTCCTATGTCGCATATTCAAATCTTTCAATGTAAAGATATACTTCAGACTTTTATGGTCTGTATATATCTCACATCTTTCTCCATATAAGTAGTGTCTCCAAATCTTCAGAAAAAACACTACTGCAACCAATTCTAAGTCATGAGTTGGATACCCTTTTTCATAATCCTTCAATTGACGTGATTATACACAATAACTCTGTCGTTCTGCATAAGCACACATCCTAGTCCCTTATACGATGCATCATCAGACACCATTAAAATTCCTCAGTATTATCGTGCAATGATAACACAGTCTTGAACTCAATCTTTTCTTTAATTCTTGGAAACTTTCCTCACACTTCTCCGTCCAAACAAACTTAACTGCCTTCCTAGTTAAATTCATCAACGGAGTTGCGATATTGGAAAAGTCTTGAATAAAATGCCTATAGTAACCTACGAATCCCAAGAAACTTCTTACTTCCGACGGTGTCTTTGGTTGATCCCAGTTTATTACTGCGTCAACTTTCAATAGATTTACCGAGATTCTGTCTTTGTCAATGACGTGCCCAAGAAATTATACACGTTCTAACCAAAACTCACATTTCGAGAATTTAGCGTATAACTTCGCACTTTTCAATGTTTCCAACGTCACCCTTAAGTGTTCAACATATTCCTCGTTGCTCTTAGAATACACTAAGATATCATCAATAAACACCACTATAAATTTATCTAAAAATGGTTTAAACACCCTGTTCATCAAATCCATGAATGCTGCAGGTGCATAGGTTAAACCAAATGACATTACCAGAAACTCATAATGACCATACCGAGTTCTGAATGTCGTTTTCGGTACATCCTCTAGCCTTACCTTCAGCTAATGATAACCGCTTCTCAGGTCTATCTTTGAGAAATATCTCGTTCCATTCAGTTGGTCAAACAAGTCATCGATTCTTGGTAACGGATACTTATTTTTTACCGTGACCTTATTCAATTCACGGTAATCAATGCAGAGCCGCATCGATCCATCTTTTTTCTTAACAAACAACACTGGCACTCCCCATAGCGATACGTTCGGCTGAATATACTTCTTGTCGAGTAATTCTTGCAACTGCACCATTAATTCTTTCATCTCTACTGGAGCCGTTCCTGGCACTACATCAATCACGAACTCGATTTCTCAATCTGGCGAAAGTCCAGGCAAATCGTCTAGAAATACTTCTGCACAGTCTCTAATGATCGGTATCTATCCCAACTTTGCACTCTTCTTCTGTGTATCGACTATGTAGGCTAAGTATCTTACACATCCTTGTCTCAGTAACTTCTTGGCTTGCATCACTGTCAGACAACTTGCTTGTCGAGGCGATTTGCTGCCATAAAACACAACCTTTGACGGAGGCATAAGGTTAACAAACTTCTTTTGGCAATTAATTACTGCCCCGTAATTGAATAACCAGTCCATTCCCAATATAACATCAAATTCCCCAAGTTTAATTGGTATCAAGTCTGCCATCATCTCGTGACCCTTTATAACCACTCTATAATTCTTATATATGAATCTAACAAAAATTACTTCCCTATTCGCAATCTCTATGCTTAAAGGAAATTCTAATTCTTCCTGAGGCAAATCTAAGTTCTGAGCAAAATCATCGGATATAAATGAGCAAGTAGCACCCGAATCAAGTAGCACATAAGCAATAATACCATTAATCGGAATGATACCTGACACCACATCCTTTGACTGTACATAATCTTGCACAGTCATATTAAAAGTCCTCATAGTAGGTCGGCTTGATTGTACCGGTCTAGTGATAGTTAATGTACCACCACCATTATTTCCTTTTCCTCCATTTGCTCTTCCAGCTATCTTTTTATGGCAATCACGAGTCATGTGATCCTTCAACCCGCAGGTGAAACATGTTCCCTTCTTTGAACTAAAACAGTTTGTCTCAATATGACCCTCTTAGCCACAGTTGAAACACACCCGCTTACCTTTCAGACACACCTCCGTGTGGTTCTTCCCACAAGTAGCACAAGCTTCAAACTTCTTCTTTTGTTGACTTCCTTGTTGTCCTCCCATATTCGAATTTTCATTCCATTTCCTTTTCTGGTTGTTACCTCCACTATTGCTTCTACCAGCCTTTTTTTCATTCTCATTCTTTTTCTTCTTATGTTCTTGATTATATTTGGTTAAGGCATCGCTTTCACCTTCCGTGATAATTGCATTTTCCAGTACTACCGCAAACGTATTTAGCTAAAACATCGAAACCTTACCATACAACAAAGGCTTCAACCCTTGTTCGAACATTCTCGCCTTACGCTCATCGTTATTGACTTGGTACGGAGCAAACCTTTCCAACTCATTAAACTTCGCAGCGTACTCCGGCACCGATATAGTTCTTTGCTTCAATTCTAAGAATTGAACTTCCATCTGATTCTGAGAACTCGTCGGAAAATACATCTCAAAAAATATATCTTTAAACCTATCCCACACTATTACTCCCTGTCTCCCACAAACCTTATTCTCCTGCCACCAATAGCTAGCTTCAGACGTCAACACAAACGTCGCAAAGGTAGTTTTCTAATCCTCGTTAACTCTGGCAACGTCGAACACCTTCTCCATTTCCATGATCCAGGTTTCGTGTGACGCCCCCCAAAATAGGTATACATTACCCATTCTGAGTCGCCAGATACACGGTACATAATCAAATACAAACTTCTTTTATACAATATGATAAAAGCGTAGCCGAGAGTTTTTACACGAATATTATCTTCTAGACAGTATTCAAACTCAAATGGAGTCCTCATTACATTTATTATCACACTATTTCATAGAATAGTGAAGACTACTATAGCCACCATCTCGAACCATCACTCCGTCCCCCGACTACAAACATCCTCATACAACTGTCATGCAAAATACGACAACACATATGATGTGTATACCAACTGTAACTCTCATCCCTTTACTTGGATAACATCTCATAGTGATACCTTACATAAAGGTACAGTTAATAACTGTTTTAGAAATTAAAATCTTTGGAAAATGCTCAAGGAAACCTTCGTACATAGGAAGCCATGCATCTAAGTTATAGTAGATATCATATGACTCGAGAATTATCCTTGGTTGACCCAATAAACCCCAAAGAAAAATGAGAAGATTACTATCATATTCTTTCCAATGGTGAGTCTTCTCTTGCCATATAAATATCCCCATGGTCTTCAATTGAGAATTATATTTCAACCAAATTCCAAGATTATATAGGTAGTGCTCATAGATATAATCAGCAAGTGGATGTTCACAACCCTATCTTATGATAACACGAAGTCGTAGGTCATTAGACATCTTGTATACTGGTAACAAAACACCCTTCCAAAGTTGGGTTCACCTCACCCTATTCAGTTCACCAAAATCAACGATTAAATGACATATAAAATACGACACACTTATCTGAAATTCTCAATAAAATTATTTCCATACTATTTTAGGGAAACCTCAACAGCTATCAACCACCGTTTTATTCCCCTGCTACCCCTGCTCGACCCAGCTAAACTCTTATTACCTGAAAGGAATTGTGAAACAAAAGGGTGAGCACAACTAGCCTAGTAAAGAATATCACGACTAAAGATAATTAAATTATCAATAGCCTTCATGATTAATGAATCAGAGATTTAGAACATATAGTAGATGATAAAACTTTTCAACCATAGTTGTAGTGGAACGAGAAATCCATTAGAAGAGTCAAATAGACCATAAAGTCTAATGTCTTCTCCATGTTAAAAGTCCAACAATAATGTTTTAACCTTGTAACATCAATCAACAGTTCCTGTCCACAATCATATGAATAACTCATAATCATAATTGTAGTTCTAAATTTCTCTTCTCATCCAGGACGAAGATAATTTTTATCACCTGTCTTTATCTAAAACATTAAAGATCATGGTTATACCAAATCACAATTCCTGTTCATAATCATACTAATAAATTTATCTTGGCACTACGGGCCAAAAATATTCATTAACAGTTCATCTTTGCACTACAGTACAAAGATTTTTAACAACAAATCATCTTTGCACTACGGGCTAAAGATATTAATATCTCAAAGAAATATATAATCATTTCAGGATTTATATAAACAATACTTATAACCATGTTAATCAATTCACCTCTGCACTTAAGCTAAAGTTATGCAATTATAAATTCAATGGTCATGATCATACCAGTCAACAATTCATCTTTGCACTACTGGCCAAAGAAAACCCATAGTCACGATCATATCAATAATCTACCCATCTTTACACTCAAGTGAAAGAGAAATTTCAACACCAAGGTTATAAAAATGTTATATATGATAACAAAAACAATATAGTCAAAACATGAATTTAATTTCAAGAGTAAAATTCATAAATCAATGATAATTTGGTTAGAAAAAGAAACCAATTTTGTCGTAAATAGTACCCCGTGAATAGTAACTCGTGAATAGTAATTCATGAATAGTAACTCGTGAATAGTAACTCGTGAATAGTACTCCGTATTTGTAAATAGTACCGTATACGTGAATAGTGTCGTATATATGAATAGTAACCCATGAATAGTACTCATAAAAGGAAAATACAATGAAAACGATATTCTATGACGAGTACAAAAGAAATGATATCTCATATGAGTATAATAGAATATACGAAACTGCAAATGGATTTTCACTCGCCATGCGGTAATCCACGTAGACAGATCATTTCCATAATTTAATAAAGAATGAATATGAAGGGTCATTTACCAGGCATGTGGTAGTCCGCGTAGACATGTTACTCCTGCGGATTAATAAAGAATAGAATACGATGGGTGAATGGGTCATTCACCATGCATGCGGTAGTCCGCGTAGACAAGTTACTCCCACAGATTAATAAAAATGAATGACAACTCTTACGAGTATTGAAAGAAAATAACTCTCTTCATGGATATGAAAGAAATAATACCCCTTACGAGTATTAAAAGAAAATAACTCTCTTCATGAATACGAAAGAAACAATACCCCTCACCATACGAAAAATAACATCCCTTACGAATACAACAAATAATATCCCTTACGAATACAACAAATAATATCCCTTACGAATATAAAAAAAAATAACACCCCTTACTAATACAACAAATAATATCCCCTACGAATACAAAATAAATAACACCCCTTACCTTAATAGAATATTGAATACTGAAGTAAGTTAATAGCAGAATACTCCTCTTCTTTCTCTCTATAGTTTCTCTCTCTAGAGTTTTAATGAATTCGTAAGAAATAATGAAGGAATGAGCTTTTATTTATAGAAAAAAGGACTGAATAGTAACTAATTCATGAATGGCCCAGATTAATTTACTTTTAAACTGACGGTCCATATTGATTTACTATTAAAACTTAAAGCAATGGTTCATATTGATTTACTATTAAAACTTTAAACCAACGATCCATATTGATTTACTATTATAACTTTTCACCAGCGGTCCATATTGATTTACTATTATATCTTCAACCAACGATCCATATTGATGTACTATTATAACTTCAACCAACTGTCTAAAAAATTAGCACATCTCCTCATAGAATAATAAGTCAAACTTATAACAAACACCTCATAACAAACCCCTCTATTTATATCAAAAGTTGAATAAATAATTACCACAAATCACTTATCTTTAATCAACACATTTTTAATCTATTAACAATTATTCATCATTAATATTATAACTCACAATATTTAACAACCAGATCATCCCCAAGAAAGAGGGGGCTTTTCGATAAGGATTTCTCCCCATTGGCGCGCAATTAAGTGACCAAACCTCTCCTCGACATAACTTTCTAGACATCGTCAATATTAAAAATAATAATATGAACAACTTTGTCGTCTCAATTATTGATTAAATAATATAAAATATTATGCAGATGATACTATGACAATAATTGAATCAATAATATGAGATATATTATGCAGCAATTACTGTAGCAATAATTGAGTATAACTGAGTGACTTCTCATGTAAGCATCAATAATCAAAGATCTTGTATAATATCACTGGTAGCTACTATGCAACCACGCCAGATTCTTTATACTTTACCACCGGTATTTCAACAGTTTAACGGTAAAAAAATTCGCCGTTATTTTTTATAAAAAGTTATTTCTGTCATTTTTTAACTCCGACAGTTATTCCGTTGTGGGGTCCACCAATGATGGTGTCGTCGTACAAATATTCTCCGACAAAAAGAATATTCCCGACCAAATGAATATTTCCCCACACAACAAATATTTTATAATAACTTGCTTACTTTGCAAAATTTTCAAATATCATCCTTAACTTTAAACTTTTATCAATTTAACTATTTACCAAAATAGAAAAATTGAATACTTTTATTTCATAAAATTTAGGGTCTTACATTTGGGCTTCAACTGGATTCATAGATCCTTGAAACTCCAGTGGTCCAACTGCTTTGAAGTCCTTGAAAGTCGTAGTTTAAGCTTGCGTTTGATTCGCAAGTGCTCCAGTTAACAGAGTCACCAACTGCTAAACCGGGTTAGCGTTGGCCTTATTATTATTGTTAGTAGACCCCTCAGGAGGTGGTTGTTGACGTGGTTGTCTTCTTTTAGTAGGCATTTTCTGTTAACATATACGCTTATTAGATCAATATTCAATTCTTTGAATATCCTAAAGTTTAACTTTAAACATACTAAGATTAAAGCTTAACACATAACATTTCAATAAACTTCAATATTTTTATTCATTCATAACTTTCCAAACATAATAAGGATAACATCTCTGCTATCAACATTCACTTTCCTGAACTAAACAAGTTTTAAGATTACATACTCATATTGCCCCTTTATTTATCTCAAAATAAGGGATTTACAATTTATTTATTCACATACTTAATCACATATTATTATTATTATTATTCTTATCTTGGCATATTAGGACGTCGAGAGGCTTCCCGACGTTCTTCCTCCAAAATATGATACGCCATCCTACGATCCATCATAAACCACGGCAAGTCTTTAAATTAAGGTCGGTAATAAAAGACTCGATCCTGGGCCCTATCAATCGCAGATTTAAAGGTATGATCCATCTCGTTCATCTTAGCCTTCTTCGTTTGAACCTTAGCTTTAGCATGATCTGCACGCTAAGTAGCTTTCATCCAAGCGTCCTCTGCTATCGCACGCTTAGCTGACTCCTCCTTCAAGTCATCCTTCAGCTTTCCAACTTTAGTCTTCATCTGCTCGTTCTCATCCAATAGCTCCTCTTGATGTCCCTCTTTGTGAACTAGGTTCCACTCTGTGTTTCTTAGACATGAGTTGAGTTCCTGAATCTCCGCATCCTTCTGCTATATAGTAGACTGACGCATCTCAGCTAACTCATTCAACTCCTCAACCTTATCCTGTAATTCTATGCTACGGTCATACATCGCATCATACATCTCAGCCGATATGGAGTTTGGTGGAACTGCCACAGGATCCTCTTCCTCATCCTCCACCTCTATCTCCTCAGAGTTCTCCTCCTCAAGATCAGACACAAGCTCATCCTCTTGTTCTTCCTCAGCGACCAACAGAGAATGCTCCCTCTAAATCAATTATTCCCAAACCACATGTACATCTCGGGGTTCCTCATCTCTAGGTATCTGAGGTATCACTTCCCTAGCTTGACTAGATCCTTCAATGTTAGACATCCTGACAACAAAATACTTTTAAGTTTTATTTATTATGTAACATTCTTCGATACGCGCGAGTACATAAGTTATTAACACATAACACATAATGTCTTTTATTGTTTATCTTTTAATGAATTTCCTCAATTCATTCCTTAGAACTCGATAAGAGTTTGTCACCACTATGTTTTCTGTCTCCTTAAAGGTTACTTCCTAAGGTTTTCCCCACCTAAGGTTCATAACATAAAGCTTTGATACCAACCCATGACACCCCCAAATCCGGGTACTCCATTCCCACAGGATTTGGTGCTCCCTATCCAAAACTATTACATCTAACTACCCATAATAAAGGATAAAGACATAATTTAAATAACTTAAACAATAATCTTTCCCATTAAAGGGTTACATCAACTTAAAACATTCCCAGGTAATCTAACCTTTAACTATTACATAAGTCTATTTAAATTCATCACATAATAATGTAAGTCTTATAACATAATTCTTTTAAATAATTCAAATAAATCTTCATCACTTGGACATCTTGCCCTTTCCTTTGCTAGAAGACGGTTTATCAACTCTTTCAACTTTAGCTGCAATGTTAATTGCAAGAGTGAGCAAACAATTGCTCACTAATATAAAGGATAATAATAGCAGTAACATAAGAGTAAGCAATGAATACTGATTAAATAAGAACTTGTTCTTCGGGACAAAACTAGAAAAAACAAGTTTGAGGTTTATATCTGAGGGTCTTTAAGACCATGAACTATGTCCTAAGGTTATTATGTATTCCTACTTCAACCTTTAACATTCATTAGACTACTTCAACCCAAAATAGGTATACATCACCCATTCTGAGTTGTCAATACATGGTACAGAAACAACTACAACTTTATTATTACAACATATAAACTGTGAGTTTAAATACAGATATTGCCATCTAGACAATATTCACACGCAAATAAATCCCCATCATAATTATTGATACATTATTTTACAAAAATGGCGAGGACTACTAAACAACTCTCTCTAGAACCTTCATTCCATACCCCGACTAGTACTTGGCTACATTCTCGCCCCCGAGAAGAAAAATTGGAACAACAAGGAAAAGGGTGAGCTCAACTAGCCCGGTAAAAATATTATGACTAAGATAATATACAACAAATTATCGTTAGTCTTCAACAGGAAAAATCTAATAGAATACAATAGACAACAAGTTTTAAATCAATATTCATAACGGAAATTATAATTCATTAGAAGAGTTAAGTAGAGAATGCAAACTAATATCTTCTATGTATGAATTTAAAAGTTCATCGCTCTATCTTTTATCCCCGTAACATCAATCAATATACAATTTGGAATCAAATATTCATCTTTGCTTTCACAGCCAAAGATATTCATCGATTGGTCATGTTCATCTAAACATACATTCATCTTTGCACTACGGGCCAAAGATATTCATCGAAATCATTCATCTTTGCACCATGTGCCAAAGATATTCAATAATATCATCATTTAAGACTGAGGATGATGAAAAATATTTTTAAAGAAACGAATCCAGTGAAACAAAATGACAAGGATTAAGGATTAAGGATTCGTACTTTGTTTTATCCATATCCAAAAATACCTCAAAAATAATCATAGTGGTGTAAAATTCAAGAATGATCAAAACATGGATACAATCAAAGCTAGTATCCAGAATAGATATTTTGGACGAAAAGAAAAATTTTCATTTTTCGATGAATAGTCCGATTCGTGAATAAGATCAGAGTATCGTGAATAAAGGTCGATATCGTGAATAAGTAACCCAAACACTAAAAGTTCCAAATTTGATTAAAAATTCAGATCAATACTTTGACATCATGATATTAGAATAAATAATATCATTAAAAAAATAATATCCTTTACCTCGAAAGATCAAGATTACTTAAATTGAAAACAGAATATAAAGCTATGACTTGAACTTGCACCGTATAGAAATACTCAAAGTATACTCAAAATACTCACAAGAATACGCTCGATAATATAGAGAGAAAAAACTTCAGTTTCTGGTGTGATTTTCAATTCTAACCTAAGCATCCTATTTATAGGAAAATGCTTAGAACACCAAAGTAGAAAATTTAATATAGTAATATATATATATATATATATATATATATACAAATTTTCCTACGCACCTAGAACCATCTGAATTCAGCAACTTGCATGTGTTTAATGAGGCTAACCAAACACAAAAATGTTTTTGTTAATTAAAACAATTAAAACTTCCAAAAATCAATTATTTCGGAGCTTCGGAACTTAAATAATTCATAATAAATAGCTCTTTTATCAGAAAAATTTGAAACTCGCGATTTTCTATAGGAAATTCCATTATCTACAACTTTGCAGAAGGAAGTTTTTCCAAATTCCAAACAGAAATTTGAAGAAATCCACAAAGCAGGCGATTTTATTTGTGCTATAATCAAATTTCAGTCAATAAATGGGGTCCACCGACATGTTTAACATGTTTTAAACATTTATTGCAACAAAAATACTCTTCCTCCTCGTATACTCATATATCCCACATTTGTTGTAAAAATATCACCATTATTATATTATTAAAATATAATAATATATTTAAATGAATTATTTTATCAGAAAAAGATAAAATTTCAATTTTCAACAATTGTCACATTAAAAATTTTCTCCATCTATATCCACATAAAATCAATATTTTCCTCATCATATGAATCAATAATTAATTATTCACAAATAATATTACAGAATCACAATATTGAGAACCAGGCAGTTCCCAGGAAAGAGGGGGCTTTCCAATAAGAATTTCTCCTTACTGGCGCGCAATTAGGTGACCAAATCTCTCCTTAGACAGAACTTTCTAGACATTGCCAATAATGTTATCTAATAATATTATTCAGATAATATGAATTATTAGCCGATAATGAAAAAATATCGTGTAATGACAATTATTGAAACAATGGCAATATAAAATATCAACGCAAAGAATTATTAAATCAATAAAATACTAAGCGAAGAATTATCTGTAACCATTATTGAGTAGTGCCTTCACGTAAGAATCAATAATTGGTGCAATACTGGTATCTTCTTGTGTTTTAACCACCGAGTATTTTAACAAGATTAATCCAGAATAACTACGTAGATTATTTTTAAACAACTTATATTTATCGTTTTCTTCATCCAATCGCTTTCAGTTATGGGGCCCACAAAAGAGGCTAACGTGCATAAATACGAATATTCCCAAACAATACAAATATTCCACGACCAAACGAATATTCCCCGACAATAATGAATATTTTATAACCACTTGCTTATTCGAAATATTTACGTATTTTACCCATAACTATCCACATTAATCAAATCAACCCTTACTATTTCAAAATAATAAATAGAGGAAAATAAATTTCATTTATTAATAATTTGGGGTCTTACAGTTAGCCTACGTCCGTAATGCTTATTTTCTTAAAAGAAAAATCAAAACTGAAAACTAATCAGTTTATGGGGAGTTACAGTTTCTTACTGGGTATCGTGCAACCAATGGTTGTTTGACATATCATAGCTTATGCAGAGTCAGAAAAAACTATCTTAAAGACAAATTCAAAATCTTCAAACAGTTATCAAAAGCTATCGACTTTCTCTCCTTCTCTTTTTCAAACCCTAAAATCTTCTTCAAGGCCTGAATCCATCAAACCTCGAGCTTCGCCCAAATTGCATTCAATTATCCCTCATAAGATTTCTGAAATTAAATACCCATATACTTCGTCTCTCAAAATGGAAGAATGGCATGTTATAACTGGAATCCAACTCGGCTTCAAGAAGTTCGAAAGATCAGAAAAGAAGTTCAAGGATATACTTGAGCTTGTAAAGAATGTTGGGTTCTTAGAGGGCTTGGAAGCTAACACTCCAGTCTATACCGATCTAGTGAAATAATTTTATTCAAATGCAACGATAGACTCTGGGCTTCTGTCCACAAAGGTCAAAGGAGTAAGCCTGAAGATAAAAGCATCAGACATCAACCAATGTCAAGGGTTTCCTAACCAAGGTCTGATAAACCTCGAGGACGTCGACATCGAAGAAGGCGAGAACTTAATGCGCTACAAGAGGAATATAAATTTGAAAGATATGAAGAAGAAGGAGTTTCTTAAAGAGTTTGAATTCTTGGCTGAGATTACAGGAAAATGCATCTTGTACAAGGACACTGCACATGATACTGTTAGTGATCTGTAATTGAGAGTTATGACTGCAATCATCATAAATAGCAGATGAATTTCAAAGCCATTATAATTGATTGGTTGTCCAAATTGCTAGAAAAAACTGAGATGAAAAAGTCTACAAATAAACCCCTCATAAAAGTTTTTCATGAAAGACTCTTGAGCATTATACTGAAGAAGAAGTTGAAGAGTAAGATAAAGGATGATGAGGGAAAACCATGGAATGTTCATAAAGTGATGTCCCCACAGCTGTTTGAAAACTGGAAGAAAAATCCCATGGAAAATAAAAAGCCAATGACATCTGGCAGCAGCAGCAAGGTTTCTATAAAGAAGAGGAAGGCAAAAGAAATGGAAAGCAAGTTGTCTCAATCTGATGACTCTGTACCTGTAGCAGCCACTCCAGCAAAGAAGAAAACTAAGATTGTGAAGAATACAAAGGTTCCACCAAGAAGTCTCTCCATTGACAAAAAGAGACATGGAGCAGGAAAGGAAAAAGCATAAACTGAAACAAACCCAAAAAGGAGAAAGAGTAACAGATTGCTTCAAAGGCCATCCAAGAAGAAAGCAAAGGTGATGAAGAAGTCAATATCAGTTCACCAACGAAGTCTATCTACTGAAGAAAAAAGAGTAGACTTAGAAAAAGAAAAGAAAACTGAAAACCCTATGAATGAATTCTCAAGTAGTCATTATGCTGATAAGGAAAGGTCTAAATTGAAGAAATTAGATCTCCCACTGCTGAAGTCTCAAGGAGTTCTTTTGCTACTTCAAAGGACTCAGGGTCTGAAGATGAATCATCTATTCCTGTGGCTGAATCCCAAAGAAACTCATCTGATGACTCAAAGGCTTCAAAATCTGAAGATGAAGAAAGGACTGAATCTCCTATAGCTGAATCTCCAAGGAAAAGAAAGAGCAACAGATTGCTTGCTAGATCTGTCCTAAAGAAGAGAGAAGAATCTTCTACTGTAATAATTGAATTAAGTGATTATAAGTCTAAATCCAAAGGAGAAAATGCTAAGGATATTGAAGAATGTACAAGTGATGAAAATCAGCAAGAAGGATTCACTAATATATCAGATGAAATGATCCAGCATGATTCAAGCTCAAAAAGTGAAGAGATAGAAACAGATTCCAATTCTACAGATCAGGAATCAGCAGACTATCATGTTCACTCTCCAACAAGAGTTCGCCGAAGATTAGTGGTGGAAGTCTTTGATGAACCAGCAGATGTACCACCAGAAAGATGGATAAACCATGGAAACGAACAACTAAAAGTAGTAAGGATGTCAAAAGAAGATTTGTTTAAAAACTGGAAAAACATGGATTTAGATTGCTCTACTGTGACGCCCCCCAAAATAGGTCCACACAACACATTCTGAGTCGCCAGATACACGGAACAGAATCAAATACAAACTTCTTTTATACAATACGACAAAAGCGTAGCTGAGAATTTTTGCACGAATATTATCTTCTCGACAGTATTCAAACTCAAATGGAGTCCTCATTACATTTATTGATACACTATTTCATAGAATAGTGAGGACTACTATAGCCACCATCTCGGACCATCACTCTGTTCCTCGACTACAAACTTCTTCAAACAACTGTCGTGCAAAATACGACAACACATATGCTGTGTATACCAACTGTAACTCTCATCCCTTTACTTGGATAGCATCTCAAAGTGATACCTTACAATGGTACCTTACATAAAGGTACAATCAATAATTGTTTTAGAAATTAAAATCTTTGGAAAATGCTCAAGGAAACCTTCGTACATGGGAAGCCATGCATCTAAGTTATAATAGATGTCATATGACTCGAGAATTATCCTTGGTTGACTCAATAGACCCCAAAGAAAAATAAGAATATTACTATAATGTTCTTTCCAATGGTGAGTCTTCTCTTGCCATATAAATATCTCCATGGTCTTCAATTGAGAATTATATTTCAACTAAACTCCAAGATTATATAGGTAGTGCTCGTAGATATAATCAGCAAGTGGATGTGCACAACCCTATCTTATGATAACACGAAGTCGTAGGTCATTAGACATCTTGTATGATAGTAGCAAAACACCCTTCCAAAGATAGGTTCACCTCACCCTATTCAGTTAACCAAAATCAACGGTTAAATGGCATATAAAATACGACAGACTTATCTAAAATTCTCAATAAAATTATTTCCATACTGTTTTAGGGAAACCTCAACAGCTATCTACCACAGCTCCATTCCCTTGTTAACCCCGCTTGATCCAGCTAAACTCTTATTACCTGAAAGGAATTGTGAAACAAAAGGGTGAGCACAACTAGCCCAATAAAGAATATCACGACTAAAGATAATTAAATTATAAATAACCTTCATCAGTAATGAAACATAGATATAAAACTTATGGTAGATGATAAAACTTTTCAACCATAGTTGCACCGGAACGAGAAATCCATTAGAAGAGTCAAATAAACCATAAAGTCTATTGTCTTCTCCATGTTAAAATTCCACCAACAATGTTTTAACCCTGTAACATCAATCAACAATTCCTGTCCACAATCATATGAATAACTCATAATCATAATTGTAGTTCTAAATTCCTCTTCTCATCCGGGACGAAGATAATTTTCATCACTTGTCTTTACTTGAAACATCAAAGATCATGGTTATACCAAATCACAGTTCCTGTTCATAATCATACTAATAATTTCATCTTTGCACTACGGGCCAAAGATATTCATCAATAGTTCATCTTTGCACTACAGGCCAAAGATATTTAACAACATGTCATCTTTACACTACGGGCCAAAGATATTCAACAACAGGTCATTTTTGCACTACGGGCCAAAGATATTCAAAAACAGGTCATCTTTGCACTACTAGCTAAAGAGAACCCATAGTCACGATCATACCAATAATCTACCCATCTTTACACTCAAGAGAAAGAGAAATTTCAACACCAGGGTTATAAAAATGTTATATATGATAACAAAAACAATAGTCAAAACATGGATTTAATTTCAAGAGTAAGATTCATAAATCAACGATAATTTGGTCAGAAAAAGAAACCAATTTTGTCATGAATAGTATCTCGTGAATAGTAATTTATGAATAGTAACTCATGAATAGTAACTCGTGAATAGTAATATGTGAATAGTACTCCATATTCATAAATAGTACCGTATACTTGAATAGTAACCCGTGAATAGTACTCTATATTCGTAAATAGTACCGTATACGTGAATAGTATCGTATACTTGAATAGTACTCCATGAATAGTACTCATAAAAGGAAAATACAAAAGAAAACGATATTCCATGACGAGTACAAAAGAAATGATATCTCATACGTGTATAAAAAGAATATACGAACTGCAAATGGATTTTCACCCGCCATGCGGTAATCCACGTAGACAAATCATTTCCACAATTTAATAAAGAATGAATACGAAGGGTCATTCACCATTCATGCGGTAATTCGTGTAGACAGGTTACTCCTGTAGATTAATAAAAATAAATATGAAGGGTCATTCACCATGCATGTGGTAGTCCGCGTAGACGGGTTATCCCCACAGAATAATAAAGAATGGAATAACAAAAAGATTTCACCATGCATGTGGTAGTCCGCGTAGACAGGCTATTCCAACAGAATAATAAAGAATGGAATAAAAGCCCTTACGAGTATTGAAAGAAAATAACTCTCTTCATGAATACGAAAGAAATAATACCTCTTACGAATACAACAAATGATATCCCTTACGAATACAACAAATAATATCTTTTACCTTAATAAAAAGTTGGAGACTAAACTAGTGTAATAGCAAAATACTCTTCTTCTTTCTCTCTATAGTTTCTCTCTCTAGAGTTTCAGTGAATTCGTAAGAAATAATGAAGGAATGAGCTTCTATTTATAGGAAAAAGGATTGAATAGTAACTAATTCATGAAGCGACCTGCATTAATTTACTTTTAAAGCATTTCATCCATATTGATTTACTATTAAAACTTAAAGCAACGGTCCATACTGATTTACTATTAAAACTTTAAACCAACGATCCATATTGATTTACTATTATAACTTTCCATCAGCAGTACATATTGATTTACTATTATATCTTCAACCAAAGATCCATATTGATTTACTATTATAACTTCAACCAACGGTCTTAAAAATTAGCACATCTCCTCGTGGAATAATAAGTCAAACTTATAACAAACACCTCATAACAAACCCCTCTATTTATATCAAAAATTGATTAAATATTTACCACAAATCACTTATCTTTAATAAACACATTTTTAATCTATTAACAATTATTCATCATTAATATTATAACTCACAATATTTAGCAAACAGCTCATTCCTAGGAAAGAGGGGGCTTTCCGATAAGAATTTCTCTATATTAGCGCGCAATTAGGTGACCAAACCTCTCCTCGACAGAACTTTCTAGACATCGTCAATATTGTAAATAATAATATGAATAACTTTGTCGTCTTAATTATTGATTTAGAAATATAAAATATTATGCAGATGATACTATGACAATAATTGAATCAAATAATGTGAAATACTATGTAGCAATTATTATAGCAATAAATGAGTATAACTGAGTGACTTCTCACGTAAGCATCAATACTCAATACCGTGTGCTACTATGCAACCGCGCGTATTACTGTACTTTTATCACCGGGTATTTTAACAGTTTAATGGTAAAACTTTCGCCATTATCTTTTATAAAAAGTTATTTGATCGTTTGTCTAACCGACAGTTATTCCGTTGTGGGGTCCACCAATGATGGTGTCCACCAATGATGGTGTCGTTGTATAAAAATTCTCCGACAAAAAGAATATTCCCCGACCAAACGAATATTTCCCGACACAATGAATATTTATAACAACTTGCTTACTTTGCAAAATTTTCAAATATGATCCTTAACTTTAAACTTTTATCAATTTAACTATTTACCAAAATAAAAAAATTGAATACTTTTATTTCATAAATTCGGGGTCTTACAACTACAATATTGTATAATCCTGATGATCTCCTAATGAAATGGTTCTATCCATGGATGCCCTGGCTAAAGGCATATACTGGTAAAGATGAAAGTTACTTCAGCTGGTGTTACTCATATTTTCCAAACTTGGAGCTGGTGTCTCAAAACTTTCCAAGAGTAAAGAAATTTGCAAGAAAGTTGATCAAAGACCAGTCTCACTTCAAGGTCTATTAACATGCTGGTAACCACTACATTCCCTATGAGTGTAGAGTAGGTTCAGATGGCAGAAGGAGTATATATAAGTTTATGATCGTAGAGTCCTTTCACTCTACCATTGAAGATGATCAAGCTCAATTTGAGAAGATCTACTCTATCCAAGCAAAATTGTTTGATATTCTTTCGTCTTCCAAAAGTGATTGGTACTCAACGATCTATCATATTATCACTACATTCAAAAAATTATCCAAGAATGAGAATCGTGGAGTCAAATCTGGTGTTTAACAGAAGTCTGCTTAACCAAATGACCAAACTCCTAAGGAACAAAAGTTACTAAAGAATTCTGACGAGCTGGTTGAGAAGATATCTCTCATTGCTGCAGAAGCAAATATGTTGTCAGAAGAAGGAGATAGGATGCTTCAAAATAGACTCCAAGCCATAATATCAGATATATATCTCTCAAAATCAAAGAGAGAGATCAAATCTATTTGAAGTTCATCAATGCGGAAGGAAGATGCTCTGCAAGCCCATAAGGACAATACAGATCAAATCATGTCCCTCATTGACAAGATTGACTTCCTAAAGCAGTCCCTCTCTCTACAGTTGGAGCTAAGTCAGCAAGAACTCAAGATTGAATTTAGCAACTCATCTTATCTGACAGAGCAGCTTATGACAAATGTCCAACAGCTTTCCCAAATGATTCATAACAAAAAGGGGGGAAAAAAGGTATTCAAGAAAGAGAAAGGAGAGAAGAATGAAGGCTGAGGTAATGAAGGAGAAAAAGGAGAAGAGGAAGTAGGTCAACATAGCATCAAGTGTATCATCATCAAAGGGGGAGCTAAAGCAATATATGAAGAGCCAAGCAGAAGACAAAGATGAAGAAATGGAGCATGCATCTTAATGAGTGGGTTTTATACCCATTAATTGAGTACATTTGAACTTAATCTTTTGGAAGTTTTTAAGTGTGTGTGTGTCTATTCATGCATGTTTTATGTTGTTTTGTAGGAATTGGGACAAAAGCTACTTGGATCGACGTTTGGGGTTGCTAGATTCGCATTTTTGGCTTGCCATTTATATAGCAGCCACTTCAGAGCCAATTTCAGCATTTCTCCAACCCTTATTTTGAAATCCTCGAAGAATGAAAATTTTATATCTACGTCTCCTCTTTCCGGAACATCTTGAATCATCAAAATCGGAGTTCAAAAAAAGAAATTATGGCCATTTTTCCAAAGAACGTCAAAGCCAAAAATTTCCAATAAAGGACCCCCGCCGGGGCGGGCATTATACACACAAAACCCCCGTCGGGGTGGGGGTACTGAGGCAAAAATAGTAGCATATCCCGTGAGGGAAGGCCTAGCAAGATATAAAAAACCATTGGCATGAAGAAATCTGAAAAAGTAGTTTTTCTCAGAATTTGAGTTCAAGAAGGATTAGTTCGAGCTTATTGATTCAAGGACTTCCAGGAGAACTTAAAGACATATAAAGAGGCATATAAAAGGAGGAGAATGGAAGGATTAGTAGAAGAGGAGAATTCCATTAGATGAGATTAGAGTAGATTAGGACAAAACCCTAGTTCTTATTAGTTTGGAGATTGATGCAACTTGGAGACCATTGAAGATCAAGAACAGGAGCTTGAGGAAGATGGGGATTTGCTGACAACAGATTTATTCTTCACTCTACTCTTATTTTTGTCTTTCAATGTTATTTCAATTGTGGATTCTTGGTTTTAATTCATTAATCATGAACTAAATCTTTTGTTTAAGATTACAATGGAGCTTATTGCATAGTTTATTTTTAGTATGCTTCTCTATTAATTATTGTGATTATTCTTGGATTGTCTATTATGGTTTGTGATGAATTGCTTAATTACCTAGCTAATAATTACCGTGATAATCCATATGAACTCGAGAGATGAAGTATAGATTTAGATCTGATCATAATAACATGTGATTGTGTTTTTTGCATGGCGTTGGAATACATAATTTATGTCTAGGATAGAGATATACCTATACATCGCATGTAATTAGATAAAGAACTTGTGCATAAAATCCTTTTTAATTGTAATTCACATAGAGATATAGCAGATTAGTTAATTAGGGTGTCTTGCTTAATTCTATCATCTGTGGATTTAAATGAGTATGAGTATTATGCATCGAGAGGTGATTTTATCTGCTTTAGTGTTCTTGATTAACATTTCAGGATAAAGAATAATTGATGAGAAGTGTGTTAACTTAAATGAAGCAATAAGTGAAATTGTGATCTTAAATCTCTATAATCTGATTTTTAATTAGTGGTAATTAGAATTAGTGTAATTAAATAATTTAATTAATAATCTTAAATTGATTGTTTAAATAAAATTAGTTTGGTTAAGAGTTAGTATTTGGTGATTAGTATTAATAATTCCTCGTGGGAACGATACTCTACTTACACTTTATTATTTGTTGACCACGTATACTTGCGTGTTGTGCGTAATTAGATTTTATCCAACACATCTCGGGGGGAGAAGGAACTAGGAGATCAAGAAGATCAAGCAGATGAGTAGCAACAATAGAGGGAATCCAGGAGACACACATAAAGAAGAAGGTACATCTCTATATGTAATTGTTAACTCTAGATCCAGAATTTAGGCTTACTATTCAGCTGTAATCAAATGCTTTTTAATATATCATTCATCTTAACTGCTCTAGCAATACAGTAGCTCACTGTATCTTAAGATTCATTTATCTCATATATATGGACTTATTGTTTTTGTCATAATCAAATAGGGGGAGATTGTTAGGAATACGCATGTGAATGATATTCTTATTTATATAAGATTTGATTATGATCTTAATGAATGAATATGCAAATATGTCTGCATCGAAATAAGCTGTAAAGTCCTTGAATAGATAATAGAAATATGTACAATGACTTAGACTGGAATGATCAAATCTGTTAGGTTGATTCTATATTAACAAAACAGCTTTGTAAAGTCCTTAAAAAGAATATGGTATACAATGACTAAAGATAGAAAGATCAATCTTGTTAGGCTAATCTTATATGATGTAATAGATAGGCCTTCTTGATCATCAAATACTGCACAAGCCTTAGAAGTCTTCCAGGAGAAATAAAGTATTCAGTGACTATCAAGGCAAAATCGTAGATCGTCGAGCTAGCCGAGGGATTGAAGAAACCAAGGCAGAATCGTAGAGTATCGAGAAAGTGGCTATAGATCGTAGTCTGCCTAGGAGGGCCTCACTCAAAATTGTAGAGTTGGTCTAAGCACCTGCCAAGCCAAGTCAAGAATCATAGACCACACTTGAAGTCGTAGAGTCTACTGATCCTACAAGAGGCAGAAATCGTAGTCGAGCTAGATCAGACAAGAACAACAAGTGTTAAAACAGAAATCGTAATTTGGTGTATAATCTGCTCTCGGAGTCGTAGTGTCTGCTGAACCAAAGCTAGATCGTAGTTTGCATAACAAAGTCTTCGACAAAGCTAATCAGTGCTCATAATGCCAAGGAAGAATCGTAGTGTTAACACGATTCTCAACATATGAACACTCCCAAAGCATCCAAAGAATGAAGCCTCTGATCAGAATTGTAAAGGATGTAATCTACCTGAAGGAAGCTAAAGAGCATTCACCTAATGGCTTGCAAGTAAACAGAAGATCAAAGCATCAATTCAATCAGCATCCTGATTGAGTGGTGAAGCCATTTAAGGGAAGTCTTCAATAAGCAATGCAGTAGCCGCCAAGATAAACAAAGGATAACAATTTTGGGTATAACCATGATAGTAGTGCTAACCAGGTTAGAAGTAGAAACTGATGGGGTCTATAACAAAGACATTGGTCAACCTATACAGAATAGACATAGACGATTAAACATGGGTCAGACCATTGATAATATGTGAACGGGAGATCACAAGGAGAAAGAGACTGAGCATGTCAAACCTGATAAGTCTTGAAGTTAAGGAGGGCCAAAGTAATCAGATAAGTTGTCAATACCTAATGTAAGTAAATGCAAGCAAAAGTGATGATGCACTACACAAGTGGAGTAAGAGAGTTCTATATTGCAATTCCAAAGAATACTCTCAGAATCGTAGTGTTGTCTCAATCAGTCAAGGAGCAATATTCAACAGACTAACTACACTCAAGTTCAAGGTCATCTGTATTAGAATCATAGAGTTCAGTCATCTAAGTATTGAAGCCTTGACAATGTCTCAATGCAAAGACTGACATTCAAACATTGGATATTGAAAGCATCGATGCAAAAGGACAACTCCTGATGTTCTGATCGAGAAATCCGAAAGAAGAAATAAAGGTGACTACCTGCCTGACACACACTAAAGTGACATCTCTAATGGGGTAGGTGAAATAGTAGACTGCAGTGTTAGAAAAGTGAAAAAGGAGTTGTCATGTCACATCTGCAGTCTGCACCAAATAACTCGAGATCTGCGAATCAATTCAAATAACTCCCAACGGCTATAATCCAACGGGAAGCTCGTGAAAGGTTATTTAATAGCAGAAGCTCAAAAGAAGAAGTGGTTGGTTCAAGTAAGGTTGATAACTCTAAGAGTTCTATAGAGCAAAACAGAATATGTCTCAGTGGTAGTAAGACTACGAAAGTAAGTGAAGCAAGAAAGGAGAAAAGCTCTACCAGGAAAAGGCTTTACTTAACAATAATGAGAATGCCATTGAAAATGGCAGCTAAGCTGAGAGCCGAGAAGGCTAAGAAAATAGCTTTCGCAAGATTGGCATATCAGAGAGGAAATTCAAAGAGTCAGTCTAAAAATCACCATGAACCATCAAAAGCTGAAGAAGAACATATACATAACCAAATCTGTACACAAGCCAACCAAGGTTCAGAGGATGCTAAGTGTCAGACAAGATCTACCAAAGATACAAAGACTTAGCAAACCTCATATGGTGAAGAAGTGCAAGCTGATATCAGAAAAGGACCAATCACAAGATCATCAGCACCAATGAAGAATTGATAGACTGCTAAGCACTCAAAGATATCGAGCTTTATGAATAACTTAGCAGTATGTCCAATGGTGATCCAGTCTCGATGCAGAATCCAAAGAGGATCACAATAAGCTGCCAATAATCAAGGATGAACAAGCTTAAAGTCATCTTGGTAGTTTTGCACCAACAACAACAAATAACAAGAAGCCAGGGACAGAAGGGTTCTTGTCCAAAGGGGCTAAACTAAGTTCCAAGGCTGCAGGCCTTGACGAGTTTTTAGTGAACTGAAGTTCCAAGTCTACTGGACTTGAAGAGTTTTTAGTGAACTGAAGTTCCAAGGTTGCTGGACTTGAAAGAATCTTAGTGATTCGGTGATGTAAGACTTCCTTAGTGGAATCCCTGCTTGTTGAGGCAGAAGAGTTGATTAGGAGCTTGCGTCTCTGAACCACTTAAAATCCATTGTGTCTTTTACATTATGTCATTTATATTATAACTGCTATAACTGCTATAAACATGATAACTACTTACAACTAAACTAACTCTAGATAAATGGTCAACATAACATCTATGAAGGGGAGCCTTAACTTATTTTGTTGTGCTTTAAATAATTCGTAAGTTTGTCATCTGTTATTTACTCAGCAATGTAAACTAAAATGGAAAAGATTTTTGAAATTCAAAAAGGATCTATTCAACCCCCCTTTTAGATCTATTGAGTGCCCTCTAGAAACTAACAGATATGTTTAACTCTTCGATAGTGAACAATATTACTTTGCATTATTATTTGATTTTATTTGAAGTGTTGAGTTCTGGTTGTTTGATTATTGTTTGATAAAGTAAATGTATGGGATAAATGTAAAATGAGTAAAAAGGAGCAAATTGTATTTCATTTAAATATAAAAGAGGTTACAATATTGTTTTACAAGTTTAAAGTTAAGATTGAAGAGGGTCGTCTTCGGTGTTATCGTCGTCTTCGTCTTCGGAATAGTCAAGGAGAAGTGGGTTCAATGCAGCGGCAACAAGTTTGCTTTTGCCTTTGCTTCGGACTGCTTCGTAGCCTTTAGCGTACATCTGAACTATCTCCTTGGTTAGTTCGGGCGATTTACGGTATTCAGTTCGAATTTCGTTGTGGAGGTCTTCGGTTAGTGGGGGGCCAAGTGCTTTGAGTTCGCGAAGTTCTTTCTCAACTTTTCTCCGAAGTGAGAGATGCCTTTGTTCGGATATCTTTGTTTTGTTGATTTCTTTGGTGAGGGATTGGTTCTTTTGCATCAGCACTTCATTGGTCATCGTTAGCTCTTGGTTCTGTTCGGAAGTAGTTTGTTGAAGTTTTTCGGTAGTAGTTAGTTGTTCTTTCAGTTTGGCGATGTCTTTTTTGAGGCCTTTGGCATAGAAAAGGGCGTCTTCATGTAGACTCCTCTCCCTCGCCAAGGCAGATTTCAGAATGGCATTCTCTTTTCGGGCGACTTGTTCTTCGGCTTCAATCTTTTTATATCTTTGGTTAAGCCGCCCGAAGATTCCATTAGCCTACAGGTATTTAGAGTTAAGTAGTAGGACTTAGAAAGATGCTCGTAAATGAAAGTGGTTAAGTAATAATTGACTTACCTGAGCCAGATGGGTCATGTCGGCATGAAAGAGGTCAGTTGTGGAACTATTCTCGAAGCGGTGATCGTCGGTTCCTAGGACGAAGGCGTCATATAGATAGAGGGGGGAAATCTTCATTATTGTCCGGCCATAAGGTGGGTGAGCGAATAGCTTCGGGTATGGCGGTGGAGGAAGATGGTCGTTAGGGAGAAGGTCTTGGTTGTTCAATTAGGTTGGAGCTAGAGTTGTTGGAAGTTTAGTTGATGGGGTTGCTTGGTTGTCTAAAGTATGTTTTTTTTTCTGATAAGGGGGAATCGGGTTCAGCTTCTTCTTTGACTTCGTTGATCTCGATTGGAATAACGAGAGGTTGGTTGGCTTCGATGGGAGGTACTCTAAGTTCTTCGGCGGTAAGAGGGCTTATTTTGGCTCGTTTCTTTTTGGTTTGGAGGATTTGGGTACGTTTGGCGATGGGCATGTCAAGGAGGCTTTCACTAAGTGTTGGGACATGGATGTGTTTAAGTTTTTTGGCGGCTTTTTTCTTCCGTCGAGGTTGTGTTGAATCTTCGGTGGGGGTTGGTTCGGTGGTTTGGGGTTCAGTGGTTTGGGGCTCAGTGTTTTGGGGTTCAGTAGGGGTTTGAGATGGGTTGGCAGAGAGGAAATATTCAAGTTCTTTTCGGTCGATCGAGGTTGGTTTGATAAGGGACATAGCAAAAGATAGAGGAGGGTTTTAGTGAATAATTGATGAAGATAAAGTATAAATTGTGCAAGTATTAAGTTCGGGACTTACGTTTGTGGTCGTACAACCATGCTTGTTTGCTCAAGAGGCCGAAGCTCTATTCCTTTAGAGGGAGTTGCTCGTGCAGCTTTTCCATCTCTAGTACGCGATCTTCGGATATATCGCCGAAGTCCAGAGAAATACGTTTATGTGACGTCCATTCTGGGATCATGGGGATTTCAGGTCCTGTGACGAAGAACCAATCCTTGTGCCACCCTTTGTTGCTCGATGGGGCATCCATCAGTGGGCGTTTTTTGAACTTGGAGTTGGGCTTTGGGCCTTGTTTTCTCAATACTTTGAAGCCTTTTTTGCAAGAGTTTTCGATGGTGAATAAGGAGAAGAAGAAGTCAATTGAAGGTGGGACTCCTATTTCATGGCAGAATGCGATGAAGGCGAGGATATGGATGTAGGAATTGGGTACTAGTTGGGCTAGTCTGATGCCCATGAACCCTAAAACGGTGATGATGAAGGCATGAAGGGGTAGACGAACCCCTTTTTCCAAGAGGGTGAGGGGCATGGCGGTCCAGCCTTCGGGACGGTGGTACATACGATCGGTGAGAGTAGGGGTTCTCAGGTAGTGAGTGTCTGGGATCTGATAGTGTTCTCGGATCACACGGATGTCAGCCTCTGTGAGTTGAGAGGGGGTGTTGGCATGGGAGAATTGATCCTCTTTATGGTATTCAAGAGGAGCGTTTTGGGTGTCAGTTTTTGGTGGATTCTTGCGGGAAGATGGAGCAATGTTGGGGTTTGTTTCTAGAATGGTATTTGTGGGAGTAGAGGTGGCCGAAATACTAGCAAGGGGGGTTACAGAGATTGGGATGCCATCTTTTGGGTTTTGGGAGGCCATTGTTGTTAGTTCGTAGAGAGAGAGCTAGAGGAAGGAGAAAGTAAAAGTGCTTTTGAAATTCAAAATCCAAATGAGCAGGTGAAACCGTCTGATTTGGGGGAATTGGGTTTTTATAGTGATTGTCTTTTCAGTTGTTTTCGAGTATCGAGGGCGGCGCATTTAATGAAGTTAATGATGGTGGAATTGAAAGGTTAAAGCGTCCGGTCTTGGGTGGTTCTGATTGTTGGGCCTTATTTGGACATATTTGGGCTCTTTTGTTGTTTGGGCCATTTTTTGTATACTCTTTACATCAAATATTCTATTTAATGGAAGATTGGGGGGTAATGTTGGGCCATGATTATTTGGGCCTTTGGAATGTAATGGCCATTAATTATGTAGAGTTGTTTGGGATTAGACCAGAAGTGGATTTAGTGGACGGGGGACTTATGGGTTGAGGTTCCTAATTGTATTTGGATTCTGATTATGGAAGGAAGTGTTGGACTATGGATCCACTTCCTTAATTATAGGAGATTTGATACAATTCTATTATGGATTGGACGTTGGAATCTTAACCTGATTCGGAGAAGGATTACTTTTACAAGGCAGTGAGAAAATTATAAATACAATGCACTTCATTGATTCTAAGATACATGTGTGACTTCCCCAAAATAGGTATACATCACTCATTCTGAGTCGCCAGATATCACACTACAGAAATCAAATACAAACTTTATTTATACAACTGTTGAACTGTTGTGCAGAGTATGACAACACATAAGCTGTGATTTTTAATACAAATATATGTAACTCTCATGGTTTCTCGACCACAACACCTTACAATGGTACTTTACATAAAAGTACAGTCAATAACTATTTTAGAAATTAAAATCTTTGGAAAATGCTCAAGGAAACCTTCGTACATGGGAAGTCATGCATCTAAGTTATGATAGATATCATATGACTCGAGAACTATCTTTGGTTGATACCCCCAAAGAAAAACGAGAAGATTATTATCATGTTCTTTCCAATTATGAGTCTTCTCTTGACATATATTTATCTCCATTATCTCCAATTGAGAATTATATTTCAACCAAACTCCGAGATTATATAGGTAGTGCTCATAGATATAATCAGCAAGTGCATGTGCACAACCCTGTCTTATGATAACAAGAAGTCATCTGTCATTAGACATCTTGTATGATAGTGGCAAAACACCCTTCCAAAGTTGGTTTCACCTCACCCTATTCGGTTCACCAAAATCAACGGTTAAAATGACGTATAAAATACGACACACTTATCTAAAATTCTCAATAAAATTATTTCTATACTGTTTTAGGGGAAACCTCAACAGCTATAGACCATCGTTTTATTCCCATGTTACCCCCGCTCGACCTAGCTACACTCTTATTACCTGAAATGAATTGTGAAGCAAAAGGGTGAGCACAACTAGCCCAGTAAAGAATATCATGACTAAAGATAATTAAATTATCAATAGCCTTCGTCAGTAATAAATCAAAGATTTAGAACATATGGTAGACGATAAAACTTTTCAATCATAGTGGCAGCGGAACGAGCAATCCATTAGAAGAGTCAAATAGACCATAAAGTCTATTATCTTCTCCATGTTAAAAGTCCACCAACAATGTTTTATCCCTATAACCTCAATCAACAGTTCATGTCCACAATCATGTGAATAACTTATAATCATAATTGTGATTCTAAATTCCTCTTCGCACCCAGGACGAAGATAATTTTCATCACCTGTCTTTACCTGAAACATCAAAGATCATGGTTATACCAAATCACAGTTCTTGTTTATAATCATACTAATAAATTCATCTTTGCACTATGGGCCAAAGATATTCATTAATAGGTCATCTTTGCACTACAGGCCAAAGACATACAACTGTATTTTAGAAGAGTCAAGTAGAGCATGATATCTACTATCTTCTATGAATTAAAAGTTTACTATCAATATTTTATCGCTGAGACTCAGCTCAATACATCACCGAATTATCCATGCACTATGGCCAAGGATATTCGTTACTATCACATCCATGAATTATCCATGCACTACGGGCCAAGGATATTCATTAGTATCACGACCACGAATTATCCATGCACTACGGGCTAAAGATATTCGTGTTTTCACCAATGGTCATGATCATGCCAAAGAACAATTCATCTTTGCACCCTTGGTCGATGAGAACGCATGGTTATGATCATACCAACATATATCCATCAATGCACTACGGGCCAATGAGGAATTTTACCACATCATTTGTAACATTACGGTCATGATTATACCGAATAATCCCTGGTCATAATCATACCAATCAACAGTCCATCTATACACGTAAGTCACAGATGACTTTCATTACAATATAAGTATAAGGATGATGACAATGATATAAGCATTAATCAAACAAAATCAAGGATAAATATTAAAGACTTTAAATTTATCCAGAGTTTAAAAATATCCAAATTGTCAACATGATACTGCTTTGTGGAGTAAAATTCAAGAATAATATTCATGTATCAAAAATAATTTAGACAGAAAAGAAATATATTTTTCGGGTGAATAGTACTTCAGGAATAGTACCTCGTGAATAGTACCCCAGCATGAAAAGTTCCCCAGATACCCGAGTGAATAATATTTGAGTGAATAGTAACCCATGAATAGTAACTCGTGAATAGTACTTCGACACGAAAAGTGCCCCGAATACCCAAGTGAATAATATTCGAGTGAATAGTAACTGGGTGAATAGTAACCCATAAATAGTAACTCATGAATAGTAACTCGTGAATAGTATTCCGGCATAAAAAGATCAATCATTATCAAGAAATCTGAGAATAATATTTTCATGAAAAGATACTGGATGAATCGCAAATATCAAGGATATTCTACTAATTTCACGAAGTATAGAAGCAATACTTCAAAAAAATGAGTGTAGAAGTAGGAATACGAACAAAATAATATTACTTACATACTACAGAATATGAAAGAAAATATTATTTCATACGAATATTGAACGAAGGTAATATCCATACGAATACGAAAATTAATATCTCTTCTGAATATGAAATAAATAACACCCTTTATGTAACGCCCCCAAAATCGGTATACATCACCCATCTTGAGTCGCCAAATACATGGTACAGAATTCAAATACAAACTTAATTATACAACAGTCGTGTAAAATACGACTAAACATATGCTGTGAGTTTTAATACAAATATTGGCATCTAGACAATATACAAACTCAATGGGGTCCTCATTACATTTATTATTACACTATTTCACAGAATAGTGAGAACTACTAATGCACCATCTAGGACCATCACTTTGTTCCCCAACTAGTCCCTGCTACGTTCTCATTTCCTGAAGAGAACAATGAAAGCAAAAGGGAGAGCTCAACTAGCCCAGTAAGAAATATTATGACTAAGATAATGCAGAATAATTTATCGTTAGCCTTCAACGGTGTTAAACTGATAAAATATAATAAACATCAAGTTTAACTGTAGCGGAACAAGCAATCCATTAAAAGAGTAAAGTAGAGAATAAAATATATTGTCTTCAATGATTTAAAAGGTTTTTCATCACTTTTATAGCTGAGACTCAGCTTAATAAATAATCCACATCATCCCTGCACTACGGCCAAGGATATTCATTAGTATCACGACCACAAATTATCCGTGCACTACGGGCCAAGGATGTTCGTGTATTCATCAATGGTCATGATCATGCCAACAACTGTCCATCAATGCACTACGGGCCAATGAGGACTTTTACCACATCATTTGTAACATTACGGTCATGATTATACCGATTAATCCCTGGTCATAATCATGTCAAGTCCATCTATGCACTCTGAATACCAGATGACTTTCAATGAATATAAACATGAGGATGATGACAATGATATAAGAATTCAATAAAACAAGTTCAAGAATTAATTTATCCAGAACCAATAACGTCCAAATTATCAACATGATACTTTTTGCGAGTAAAATTCAAGAATGCTCGGAAGAATATTTCCATGAAAAGATCTTAGATGAAGCGCTTAAATATCGAGGATATTCCACTAATTTCATGGAGTATAGAAGTCAAAACTTTAACCAACCTGAGTATAATAAAGAATGGAATAACAAAAGAAATCACCGGGCATGCGATAGACCGCATACAAATGAGTTATTCCAACAGAATAATAAATAACGGAACCGGTCCGGCAGAAACGCATGCAGACGAGGATATTCCAACGAGAATAATAAAGGCGGAAATAGGTCGGCGTAAAATGCATGTGAAAGGATATTCCAAATGAGAATAATAAAGAATGGAACCGGTCCGGCGTAAAATGTACTGAGACAAGATATTCCAGCAGAATAATAAAGAATGGAATAGCGAAGAATTTCACCAAGTATAGGGTAGCAGCGTATCTGAGTTATTCAATAGAATAATAAATAATGGAATAATGAAGTTTTCTTCATGAATACAAAAGAAATAATACCCTTACCATAAAAAAAGCTGGATATAAGAGTAGGGAAGTAGCGAGAATACTTTTTTATAGTTTCTCTATAATTTCTCTCTAGAGTTTGATTGAATTAAGTAAGAAATAATGAAGGAATGAGCTTCTATTTATAGAAGAATGGAAGGGCCTTGTGTAAGGAAAATATTAGAGCCTTGATAATTCACGAATGAAATTTTTATAACCTACGGATGCAAAAGTTAAGCCTTCCTCCAATAAGATCAAAGCAACCAAATGTACTATATATATAATAGACAACACATGTTATAATGCAATAAAGCAACAAAGAAAACCACTCCCACCCGACAACCCTAGGATTGTTTCTCCACCCCCATCATTTCAATACTCCACCAAAATCCACTAACATATATATATAATAAAAAACAAATACTTCCCTCATCATTTCAATACTCCACCAAAATCCACTAACATATATATATATATATATATATATAAAATACTTCCCTCCTTTCCCACACAAGACATCAACCTATCATTTTCACCTATCCTTCTCCCACCACATACTCATTACATACATATATATATATATATATATATATATATATATATATATCTTCCCTATCCCATACGTATACTCTTTCTCCCCCCATTTCTAAAATCATTTTCAACACATATGGGCTCCACATGTGGGCCCCACCTTTAAATAATTTTCTACAGATTATTTTAAAAAATGGGTAAATAGGGATCCATAAAATAAGCAAAACTTCATAAAAATCACCTTAATAATTTTAACAACATATATCATCATTATTATAATTCATGATATTAATCGACAAGGTCGTTCCCAGGAAAGAGGGGGCTTTCCAATAAAGATTTCTCCCCATTGACGCGCAATTAGGTGACCAAACCTCTCCTTGACAGAACTTCTAGACATCGTTAATATTATAAATAATAATATTAATAACTTTGTCATCTCAATTATTGATTTAATAATATATAAAATATTAAAAATAATTGAATCAAATAACGTGAGATATTATGCAGCAACTACTTTAGCAATAATTGAACAAAACTGAGTGACTTCTCACGTAAGCATCAATAATCAATACTGGTGTGCTCTTCTTGTGCAACTACACGTACATCGCATTACTTTTAACTTAAGGGTGTTTCAAGCGATTAAGGATAAAACTTCCGTCGTTATTTTCATAAAGTATTTTTATCATTTTTTCAATCCGACAATAATTCCGTTGTGGGGTCCATCAATGATTGTGCCGTTGTACGAATATTCCCTGTTAAAACGAATATTCCCCGACCAATCGAATATTATATAACAACTTGCGTACTTTGCAAAATTTATAAATATTACCCACAACTATAACATTATATCAAATTTATTCCATAATATTCAAAAATGATATTTATAGAAAATTCATCTTTATTTATAAAAGTTGGGGTCTTACAACCTCCCCTTCTTATGAAATTTTGCCCTCGAAATTAGGGTACACACCTGGTATGTCAAAGAGGTAAGGATACCTTGATTTCATTTCAGATTCTAACTCCTAGATTATTTCCTCAACATCGTGGTTTCTCCACAAAACTTTGACTTGAGGTATAACCTTGGAGCATATAATATGTTCCTTCTTATCCAACATTTGAACAGGAACCTCTTCATACGTTAAATCTTTCGCTATTTCGTTCGGTTCTAACTCAATAATGTGGTTCGGGTCTTTCACATATTTACGTAACATAGATATGTGAAAAATGTTATGAACACGAGACATACTTGGCGGTAAAGCGAGTCTATAGGCCACAGTTCCTACTCGATCGAGGATTAAAAATGGGCCAATGAATCGAGGATTGAGCTTTCCTCTCTTTCCAAATCTCGTAAATCCTTTCCATGGAGCAACACGTAACAACACATGATCTTCTATATCGAATTTCACGTCTTTTCGATGAAGATCAGCATAACTCTTTTGTCGATCTTGTGAGGTTTTTATATGTTGTCAGATCGTTTGAATCTTTTCCGTAATTATACGTACCAACTCCGGTCCCAACAACGTTACTTCACCCACCTCATCCCAGCATACTAGAGAACGACACTTTCTTCCATACAACGCCTCGAATGGAGCCATGCCAATACTTACTTGATAACTATTGTTGTAGGAAAACTCCACCAATGGTAAGAACTTGTTCCAACTTCCCTTGAAGTCAAGGACACAGAGTCTTAATAGATCTTCAAGAGTTTGAATAGTCCTCTCCGACTGCCCATCCGTCTGAGGATGATATGCCGAGCTAAATCGTAAGTCCGTGCCCATAGCCTTTTGCAAACTAACCCAAAATCGTGAAGTGAATCTTGGGTCTCGATCAGACACTATGGATATTGGCATACCATATAGTCTTACAACCTCGTTTATGTACATATGAGCAAGACGTTCAAGTGTATAAGTTTCTCGTATAGGTAAGAAGTGAGCAGACTTGATCAACCTATCAACAATGACCCAAATTGCATCTATGCCTTGAGAAGCCTTGGGAAGACCAGTAACGAAATCCATGGTAATGTGCTCCCACTTCCATTCTGGAATTTCAAGTGGTTGCAATGGACCTTTTGGTACTTGATGCTCCGCCTTGACACGTTAGACACCTTGAGATAAACAACGCTATCTCTCTCTTCATATTGCCCCACCAAAATGTATGTCAAAGATCATGATACATTTTGGTACTCCCAGGATGGATTGCAAATGGTGTGTTGTGCGTCTCCATCATGATTTTATACTTTAAATTAGGGTCGTTAGGAACACAATGTCTGTAGTTGACTCGAAGTATTCCTTGTTCATCGATTCTTGCTTCTGGCATAGCACCTTCTTGCACTTTCTTCCTCATACGCATCAGTTCCAGGTCTGTAGCTTGAGCAGCTTTAACTTTATCGATTAAAGTCGGTACTACTCGTACATTCGCCATCATCATATGGGTCCCTGGAGTATTTAACTCTATCTCCATCCTTTACAAGTCACACAAAATAGTCCTTTGCGTTGACAATATCGCACTCGTACTTGCATATGATCTTCTACTCAATGCATCAGCCACCACGTTTACTTTTCCTGGATGGTATGATCATAATCTTTCAACAGTTCAAGCCAACGTCGATGTCGCATGTTGAGTTCCTTTTGAGTGAAGAAATATTTGAGGCTTTTATGATCCGTAAAGATCTCCACTTTCTCTCCATACAAGTAATGCCTCCAAATTTTAAGTGCGAAGACAATAGCTGCCAACTCTAGATCATGAGTGGGATAATTCCTCTCATATTCTTTGAGTTGTCTTAAGGCATAGGCTATGACTTTCCCATGTTGCATGAGAACATATCCTAACCCTTTGCCCGAAGCATCACTGTAGATGACAAATCCCTCCGAGCAATATGGTATTATCAGAACAGGTGCTGAAATGAGTCTCCTCTTGAGTTCTTGAAAACTCTTCTCACATTCCTCGCTCCAACCGAATTTTGTATCTTTCCGTGTCAGCTGAGTTAATGGAGTAGAGATTCGAGAAAATCCTTCCACGAATCTCCGATAATAACCAGCTAAACCGAGAAAGCTACGTACTTCGGACACTGATTTAGGTTGCTCCCAGCTTTGAATAGCTTCAATCTTTGTTGGGTCAACAGATATTCCATGACTTGATACTACGTGCCCAATGAATGCTACTTCCTCAAGCCAGAACTCGCATTTCTTCAACTTGGCATAAAGCTTGTTTTCACGAAGCTTTTGGAGTATTAGCCTCAAGTGTTGCTCATGATCTTCACGGATTTTGGAATATATGAGGATGTCATCAATAAAGACGACCACAAAATGATCCAAATATTCCTTGAATACTCGGTTCAACATATCCATGAAGGCAGCAGGAGCATTTGTCAATCCAAAAGACATGACTAAAAATTTATAGTGTCCGTACCGAGTTCTAAAGGCAGTCTTTGAAATATCCTCAATTTTAACCTTCAGCTGATGATATCCAGAATGAAGATCGATCTTTGAAAAGAATTTGGCGCCTTGCAACTGGTCGAACAGGTCATCAATACGTGGCAATGGGTACCTATTTTTGATGGTGACATGATTCAACTCCCGATAATCAATACAAAGTCGCATACTCCCATCTTTCTTCTTCACGAGTAGAACAGGAGCACCCTAAGAAGAAGTACTAGGATGAATAAAACCAATGTCTAACAATTCCTGCAGTTGGGTCTTTAACTCCTGAAGTTCAATAGGAGCCATTCAATATGGGGCTTTGGAAATGGGTTTTGTACCGGGTTCAAGGTCGATACACAATTCAATTTCACGCTCTAGGGGTAGGCCAGGAAGTTCTTCGGGGAATACGTCAAGAAATTTATTAACAACAGAAATATCATTCAAAACTGACGTATTTTTGTTTAGATCCGTGATATGAGCTAAGAAAGCTTGACATCCGTTTTTCAATAAATGAATAGCTTTATGGCTCGAAATGATATTGATTGATTTTAATGGTTTAGTTGCTTGAATTCACATAATAGGTTGGTTAGGAATATGAAAGCTAACAACCTTACGAAAACAATCAATTTTTACATGATGAGTAGTTAACCAATCAATCCCTAAAATCACATCAAATGCAAGTATTTTTAATGAAATAAGATCGACAGGTAATGTGAGGGTACCGATTTGAACCAAACAAGACTTATAAACAGTGGATATAATGAAGGTTTCTCCCAATGGAGTTTCCACAGATAAGTCAAAGTCTAATTTCTCTGGAGTCAAATTTAATCGTTGAGTTCAAGTAGGAGAAATAAAAGAATTGGTAGAACCGGTATCAAAGAAGGTATAGACTTTGGTAGAGTTTATGATAAGCTTACCCGTGATGACCTCGTTCGGGTTCCTTGCTTGTTGGGAGGTTACAACAAACGCTCTCCCTTGAACTACTGGTTTTGACTAGTCTGGGACGGTATTTTGTGTCACCGTTCCAACTGAACTTATCTTCGGTGCACTACAAAATCGGGCTAGGTGACCTTCTCTTCCATAATTATAACACGCTTTGGATGGCATCGCGCAGTTTGGACTGATATGTCCCTCCCCTCCGCATTTGAAGCATATGATAGGTGGTCGTTCTCCTTCTTTAACCATGGGTGCTGATACTGACGTCTTTCCATCATTGTTGAATCTCCTCTTCTTGAAATGTCCATTCTTTTTGTCTTGGCCATGATTACCACCGAAGTGGTTACCATTTCTGGCATGTTAATTCCCTCCACATTTGTTGTCACCGCTTCGATGACCGTTACCACTGGTATTTTCATTCTGCCAGCTGCTTTCTCTTGGTTGCGTTGACTCGTTATCGCGCTCCAATAACTGAACCCTATTTACAACATCTGAATACAAACACAGTTTATGAGAAATAAGATATTGACGTATCTCCGGTTTCAAACCTCTTAAAAACATTCGCGTCATTCTCTCCTCATTATCAACCAAAGTGAGCCTTAAACCGGGACAACTCAAAAACTTAGCTTCGTACTATGACACGGTCATATTGTTCTGCTCCAACTTGATGAACTCTACCTCTTTTATGTGATGAATACTTTCAGGAAAGTACTTGTCGTTGAATAGTTCTTGGAACTTCTCCCAAGACATCTTCAATGCGGCAGGTTGAGTACGCTTTACCGATTCCCACCAATAATCTGCCTCTCCTCGTAACATAAAGGTGGCAAAGGGAACATTTTGTTCCTCGGAGCATCCCAAGACATCAAATATCTTGGTGATCTGCTTTATCCATGTTTCCGCCTTAAGTGGTTTTGGCTCTCCAATAAACTCCGGTGGTCCCAGCTCCTTGAACTGTTTAGTGGTGACCGTCTGAGAGTTTCCAGTGTTTCCACCTACATTTTGAACAGGAGCCGCTCTCGCCTGATGTTGCATGGATTGCATAAAGCCTCTGAACATTCCATAATTCATCATTTGGTCAGTGTTGTTGTTTGCATGAGGATTGTCGTCTTCTTGATGCACATTATCCTGATTATTGATATGTGGAGACTCAACGGTCTCTTGTGCTCCATTGCTATTCTCAACATTCTCGGATGTCATTTTCAGATACTTCCACAAAACAAGGGTTAGTTGACATGTAACATATTATCTCTATACTCTGACCAACCAATTAAATATCAAATAAATTTAGGTAGGTCATACTAGCGAAGGAATTCCCCGTCTCTCCCCTCCTAGTTCTAGTCTCACATCTTATCCAGGGATCATATCCCTAAGCTTTGATACCAACTGTAACGCCCCAAAAATCGGTATACATCACCCATCTTGAGTCGCCAAATACATGGTACAGAATTCAAATACAAACTTAATTATACAACAGTCGTGTAAAATACGACTAAACATATGCTGTGAGTTTTAATACAAATATTGTCATTAAGACAATATACAAACTCAATGGGTCCTCATTACATTTATTATTACACTATTTCACATAATAGTGAGAACTACTAATGCACCATCTAGGACCATCACTCTGTTCCCCCACTAGTCCCTGCTACGTTCTCATTTCCTGAAGAGAACAATGAAAGCAAAAGGGAGAGCTCAACTAGCCCAGTAAGAAATATTATGACTAAGATAATGCAGAATAATTTATCGTTAGCCTTCAACGGTGTTAAACTGATAAAATATAATAAACATCAAGTTTAACTGTAGCGGAACAAGCAATCCATTAGAAGAGTAAAGTAGAGAATAAAATATACTGTCTTCAATGATTTAAAAGGTTTTTCATCACTTTTATAGCTGAGACTCAGCTTAATAAATAATCCACATCATCCCTGCACTACGGCCAAGGATATTCATTAGTATCACGACCACAAATTATCCGTGCACTATGGGCCAAGGATGTTCGTGTATTCATCAATGGTCATGATCATGCCAACAACTGTCCATCAATGCACTACGGGCCAATGAGGACTTTTACCACATCATTTGTAACATTACGGTCATGATTATACCGATTAATCCCTGGTCATAATCATGTCAAGTCCATCTATGCACTACAGGTCACAGATGACTTTCAACAGAATATAAACATGAGGATGATGACAATGATATAAGAATTCAATAAAACAAGTTCAAGAATTAATTTATCCAGGAACCAATAATGTCCAAATTATCAACATGATACTTCTTTGCAGAGTAAAATTCAAGAATGCTCAGAAGAATATTTCCATGAAAAGATACTAGATGAAGCGCAAAACTTTAAATATCAAGGATATTCCACTAATTTCATGGAGTATATAAGTCAAAACTTTAACCATTTGAGTATAATAAAGAATGGAATAACAAAAGAAATCACCGGGCATGTGATAGACCCACAAGCGAGTTATTCCAATGTAATAATAAATAACGGAATCGGTCAAGGCGTAAAATGCATGTAGATGTGATATTTCAATGTAATAATAAAGAATGGAATAATGTAAGAATTTCACCAAGTATAGGGTAGCCAGCATATACTGAGTTATTCCAATAGAATAATAAATAATGGAATAATGAAGTTCTCTTCATGAATACAAAAGAAATAATATCCCCACCGTAAAAAAAGCTGGATATAAGAGTAGGGAAGTAGCGAGAATACTTTTTATAGTTTCTCTATAATTTCTCTCTCTAGAGTTTCAAATGAATTAAGTAAGAAATAATGAAGGAATGAGCTTATTTATAGAAGAATGGAAAGAGCAAGCGTGTAAGGAAAATATTAGAGACTTAATAATTCACGGATGAAATTTTTATAACCTCTGAGATGCAAAAAGTCAAGCCTTCCTCCAATAAGATCAAAGCAATCAAATGTAATATATATATAATAGACAACACATGTTATAATGCAATAAAGCAACAAAGAAAACCACTCCCACCCGACAACCTTAGGATTGTTTCTCCACCCCCATCATTTCAATACTCCACCAAAATCCACTAACATATATACATATATATATATAAAATACTTCCCTCCTTTCCCACACAAGACATCAACCTATCATTTTCACCTATCATTCTCCCACCACATACTCATTACATACATACATATATATATATATATATATATATATATCTTCCCTATCCCATACGTATACTCTTTCTCCCCCCATTTCTAAAATCATTTTCAACACATATGGGCCCCAATGTGGGCCCCGCCTTTAAATAATTTTCTACCGGTTATTTTGAAAAATGGGTAAATAGGGATCCATAAAATAAGCAAAACTTCATAAAAATTACCTTAATAATTTTAACAACATATATCATCATTATTATAATTCACAATATTAATCGACCAGGTCATTCCCAGGAAAGAGGGGGCTTTACAATAAGGAATTCTCCCCATTGGCGCACAATTAGGTGACCAAACCTCTCCTTGACAGAACTTCTAGACATCGTTAATATTACAAATAATAATATTAATAACTTTGTCATCTCAATTATTGATTTCATAATATATAAAATATTGACAATAATTGAATCAAATAACGTGAGATATTATGCAGCAACTACTTTAGCAATAATTGAACAAAAGCGAGTGACTTCTCACGTAAGCATCAATAATCAATACTGAGTGCTACTCTTTATAACTACGGCAGACATTGTACTTTTAACACCGGGTGTTTCAACAATTAACGGTAAAACTTTCGCCGTTATTTTCATAAAGTATTTTTGTTATTTTTTCAATCTGACAATAATCCCGTTGTGGGGTCCATCAATGATTGTGCCCTTGTACGAATATTTTCTGTTAAAACGAATATTCCCCGACCAATCGAATATTATATATCAACTGGCGTACTTTGTAAAATTTATAAATATTACCCACAACTATAACATTATATCAAATTCATTCCATAATATTCAAAAATGATATTTATAGAAAATTCATCTTTATTTATAAAAGTTGGGGTCTTACACCTTACCTCAAAAGAAGACTGGATACTAGAATAGTGAAGTACTAAACTTCTCTTCTTCTTTCTCTTTATAGTTTCTCTCTCTATAATTGCTCTTGTGAGTCTTAGTGAATTGGTGAGAATGAAATAAGAATGAGCTTCTATTTATAGGAAAATATAGTTTCGATAATTGCACGTTTTGGGGCTCAAAATATTACAGTATAATACCTTTATCTTTTCCTCTATTTTTAATTTAGTCCTACAATTATTATCAAACTTGCACCACCTCCCCTAATAGTACATCATGTGAATTAATAGTTCAGTCATGTGAATCAATAGTTCTATACATGTGAAAATAATAGTTACAGTATAGTACCTTCATCTATACCTCCATTTTTAATTTAGTCATGCAAGTATTATCAATCTTGCACCACCTTCTCTAATAGTACATGCATGTGAATCAATAGTACATACATGTGAACAAATAGTTATAAGCATGTAAATTAATAGCAATTAATTACTCATTTATCCAATTAATTACCCGATTGGTCAATATAACCTTAGCGAAATAAATGTCAATTTTTACTAACACTAATAATCCCAACACAGTGGAAATATCAATTTCATCTTTAATCAACACGAACTTATTCATCATTAATATTATAACTCACAATATTTAACAATCAGATCATTCCCAGGAAAGAGGGGCTTTCCGATAAAGATTTCTCCCTATTGGCACGCAATTAGGTGACCAAACCTCTCCTTGACAGAACTTTCTAGACATTGTCAATATTGCAAATAATAATATGAATAACTTTGTCGTCTCAATTATTGATTTAATAATATAAAGTATTATGCAGATGATACTGTGACAATAATTGAATTAATAATATGAGAGATATTATGCAGCAATTACTGTAGCAATAATTGAGTATAACTGAGTGACTTCTCACGTAAGCATCAATAATCAATATCGTGTGCTACTATGTAACCACACGTATTACTGTTCTTTTAGCACCAGGTATTTCAACAGTTTAACAGTAAAACTTTCGCCGTTATTTTTATAAAAAGATAATTCTATCGTTTTCTAACTCCGATAATAATTTCGTTTGTAGGGTCCACCAATGATTGTGTCGTCATACGAATATTCTCCGACCAATCGAATATTCCCCCAACACAAAAAATATTTTATATCAACTTGCTTACTTTGAAATTTTTTTAAATATTACCCTTAACTCTAACCTTTTATCAATTTAACCATTTACTAAATAGAATAACAATTATCAGAAAATTGAATACTTTCATTTCGTAAAATTCGAGGTCTTACAACATGCAATTTACTTTCCAGTATTAGAGCATTAAGCCTTCATTGTTAACCTTATATCAATCTGTACTTATTCTCACACCAGAGTTATCCCCCGACGGCCCAAGCCATCAAGCTTTTGGTGTTTACTCATTTCTGTGCATGATGGGATGCGCTTTGGGGATTAGAACGCGTGGACGGATCTTGGCGTTAACAATGAACGTTAGCCACCCAAGTGTTTGGCCTCTAGAGGTGATCCACCAAGGAAGAACAAATATTCAAGAAGATTGGTGTTTTGTTTGGCAAAACCCTAATTTCTATCTCTATAGAAATTATGTTTACTCTTCCAACTCTTGGAATGGTCAATAACCCCTAATCATAATAAAACTCTTCTTATTTATAGATTTAGGCAACCCTCCTAAACGATTTAAGAATATAGTTTTATTTTAATTAATTAAACTCCTTTAATTAATTATGCTCTTAATCCAATTAGGAATATGTGAGAGTACTTTTATTAATTAATTCTCAAACTCCTTTAGGAATTAAACTAATAATAATAAGACTCCTCTTATTAATTTATATTTAATATTTTCAAAATATTAAATAATAATATTAAGCTATTTAATTTATTCTATCACGGTAGATTAAATTAAATATGTTTAACTTATTATTATAATTATATCATTTACTTCTTAAATAAATATTTTTCTTTTATGGTGTGACTCTTTAGGTTCTCCATATTAAACTGATTGTGAATAAATCAATTAGAACAATTCTAATCTTATTTAAATAAATAAATTAAAATATTTAATTCATTTAAATAAAGAACATTTATTCTATAATAAGGGTAAACTCCCTTAGCGGTCAACGACTTTCCAGATAATATAGATTTCAACATTAATCATAAAAGAACTTTTGAGTAATAATAGGTACCATACAATTCAATCCTTCTACCATACAATGTCCAAATTAAATATAAGACATGGAATTACTGCCAAGTCTTATTTTATTTAATTATATGTATTTTGATTCTTAAATGCACAACTCTAAATAATGCAAATTAGAAAATCCTTTCTAATTTCATTTAACTTTGACCAAGGATTCCTGAGTTGTCATTTATCGAATCACATAGGACATTGTATCCTTTTACTAGAAGTAATAGATTATTTATTGGACATTCATTATCTCCATGTATAATTTATTATACCCAAGCATACCCTTTGATATACTCTAAGAGTCTTATGGGACATGTCAAAGTATAACTCATCATACACAAGATACTATGATGATCTCAAGTCTAAGGATCGCTTGTACTACTATAACTAGAGGAATTTCTATTGACAGACAAGTAAAACTCCATTAGGTATTTCTTAGTGAGTCACGTTCAGTGAACTTATTCTCCAATAAGCACATACATACTTCTTTTAGTATCTCTACACAAATGATTATGAGATCAATTGTGACGCCCCCAAAATAGGTCCACACAACCCATTCTGAGTCGCCAAATACATGGTACAGAAAACAACTACAACTTCATTATTAGAATTATCGTGCAAAATATGACAACACATATGCTGTGAGTTTAAATACAAATATTGTCTTCTAGACAATATTCAAACTCAAATAAGTCCTCATTATAATTATTGATACATTATTTTACAAAATAGTGAGGACTGCTAAAACAACTGCCTTGAAACATCACTCCACACCCCGACTAATTTCCGCTATATTCTCGCCTCCTAAAAAGAAAAATAGAACTAAAAGGAAAAAGGTGAGCTCAACTAGCCCAGTAAAGAATATTATGACTAAGATAATGTAGAACAAATTATCCTTAGTCCTCAACAGGAAAAAATCTAATAGAATATAATAGACAACATATAAGACCCCAACTTTTATGAATAAAGATGAATTTTCTATAAATATCATTTTTGAATATTAAGGAGTGAATTCTATATAACGTTATAGTTGTGGGTAATATTTATAAATTTTGCAAAGTACGCAAGTTGTTATACTATATTCGATTGGTCATGGAATATTCGTTTTAACAGGGAATATTCGTACGATGGCACAATCATTGGTGGACCTCACAACGGAATTATTGTCGGATTGAAAAAATGACAAAAATATTGTTACAGTAATTGCTGCATAGTATCTCACGTTATTTGATTCAATTATTGTCGATATTTTATATATTATTAAATCAATAATTGAGATGACAGAGTTATTAATATTATTATTTGCAATATTGACAATGTCTAGAAGTTCTGCCAAGGAGAGGTTTGGTCACCTAATTGCGCGCCAATAGGGAGAAATCCTTATTGGAAAGCCCCCTCTTTCCTGGAAACGACCTGGTTGTTAAATATTGCGAATTATAATAATGATGATAAATGTTGTTAAAAATATTGAGGGAATTTTTATGAGGTATTTGTTATAAATTGGCTTATTATATGGACCCCCATTTACCTATTTTTCAAAATAATCGGTAGAAAATTATTTAAAAGTGGGGCCCCACATGTGGGGGCACATGTGGGGCCCATATGTGTTGAAAAACTGATTTTTGAAATAGGGGTGGGAGGGAGTTACGTAAAGGAGAGAGAATTTATATATATAGGTATGTGATGTGTGTGTGTGTGTGTGTGTATATATATATATATATATGATTATGATAAGGGTGAGAGTGATGAGAGTGACATGTTGGTGGAATTTAGTGTGTGTGTGTGGTAGGAAGAAAGGGGGGTGGAGGAAGATACCTTGAAGATAAGGGAAAGTGGGTGTGTGTGATTGATATAGAAATTGGTGGGTGGATTATTGTGGGAAGTTTTTCAAAACAACATGTGTTATATATATTGTATTTTTTTGTTTTATTTGATGATGGCTTTGAAATTCAGACGCCCGAATATTGCATAAGACGTCCGTGAGTTATAAAACTGTTGCAACCGTGAAATATTCCTTAACAATGCCCTTGCTATTTTCCTATAAATAGGCGCTTAAGTTAGAATTGAAAATCACACCAGAATCAAAGAATTCTTCTTATATAATATTGAGCGTATTTCTTTAGAGTTTAGAAAGCTTTGAGCGTAGAAAACAGTGAAAGTTTTCTTCAAGAATATCCCCGCTATACCAGTTGGAATACTCTTCTTTTCAAGGTAAGGGATGTTATTTTTGTTCAATATTCGCTTGAAATAATATTTTTTTCCATACTCTGTAGTATGTAAGTAATATTATTTCGTTTTAGATTTTGAATTCTATACTCGGTTGTTAAAGTTTTGGCTTCTATACTCCATGAAATTAGTAGAATATCCTTGATATTTGCGCTTCATCCAGTATCTTTTCATGGAAATATTATTCTGAGTATTCTTGATAAGTTTTAACTTTTTCATGCCGGAGTACTATTCACGGGGTTACTATTCCCGAAGTACTATTCACAGGATACTATTCACTCGTGTACAGTTTACCCGGGGTACTTTTCATGATAAAAATTGATTCATTTTCAGTCCAAATTATTTTTGGTACAATATTATTCTTGAATTTTACTCCACAAAATAGTATCATGTTGACAATTTGGACGTTATTGATTTCTGGATAAATTAAATTATAAATCTTTAAAAATTTATACTTGAACTTGTTTTATTGAATTCTTATATCATTGTCATCGTCCTCATGTTTATATTATGTTGAAAGTCATATGTGGCCTGTATTGCATAGATGGACTTGGTATGATTATGACCAGGGATTATTCGGTATAATCATGACCGTAATATTACAAATGATGTGGTAAAAGTCATCATTAGCCCATAGTACATTGATGGACAGTTGTTGGCGTGATCATGACCATTGATGAAAACACGAATATCCTTGGCCCGTAGTGCATGGATAATTTGTGGTCGTGATACTAATGAATATCCTTGACCGTAGTGCAGGGATGATGTGAATTATTTATTAAGCCGATTCTCAGCGATAAAAGTGATGAAAAACCTTTTAAATCATAGAAGATAGTAGATTTTATTCTCTACTTGACTCTTCTAATGGATTGCTTGTTCCGCTGTAGTTAAACTTGATGTTTGTTATATTTTATCAGTTTAACATTGTTGAAGTCTAATGATAAATTATTCTGCATTATTTTAGTCATAATATTTCTTACTGGGCTAGTTAAGCTCACCCTTTTGCTTTCATTGTCCTCTTCAGGAAATGAGAACGTAGCCGGGACTAGTCGGGGAACGGAGTGACGGTCCAGATGATAGCATTAGTAGTCCTCACTATTCTATGAAATAGTGTGATAATAAATGTAATGAGGACTCTATTTGAGTTGAATACAGTCTAGAAGACAATATTCGTATTAAAACTCTCAATTTATGTTTTTTCATATTTTACACGACAGTTGTATTATTACGTTGTATTTGAATTTTGTACCACATATTTGGCGACTCAAGATGGGTGATGTATACCTATTTTGGGGGCGTCACACAACAAGTTTTAGATCAACAACTGCAGCCAAAATAACAATCCATTAGAAGAGTTAAGTTGAGAATGAAGTTTACTATCTTCATGATTTAAAAGTCCATCATCAATATTTTATCCATGTAACATCAATCAATATACATCTTGAATCAAATATTCATCTTTGCACTACAGGCCAAAAATATTCATTTGTATCACCAGTTGGTCATGTTCATCTAAACACATGTCCATCTTTGCACTACGAGCCAAAGATATTCTTCAGGTAATCATTCATCTTTGCACTACAGACCAAAGATATTCAGTTATATCACCATTTAGGACAGAGGATGATAAAAATATTTTCAAGAAAATGAATACGAGTTAGATAAAAGGACAAAGATTGGGATTAAGTATTTCGGTTTATCCAAGTTCAAAAATACTCCATAATAATCAATTATGGAGCAAAATTCAAGAATGAAGATCAAAACATGGATACAATCAAAGATAGTAACTATAATATACAACTTGGACCAAGAAAAGAAAATTTAATTTTTCTGTGAATAGTGTTGTATTCGTGAATAGTAACCCCGACACAAAAAGGTAAAAATTTTATAAGAAAAATAATACTTCATGAATAGTATCGTATTCGTGAATAGTGTTGTATACGTGAATAGTAATCTCGACATGAAAAGGTAAAAATTTCATAATAAAATTTATACCAATATTTTGGTATAATAATATTAAAATAAATAACATCATTTACAAAGAAAATAACATCCCTTACCTCAAAAGAACAGTACTTCTAACTGAAATATCGAATATAATGTTGAAGAAAACTTGCACTACTTATAGGAGTGAGCATTCGGTTATTATCCGAACCGAATAAGAATTTCGGTTATAATCGAAAACCGAACTAACACTATTTTGGGTATCCGAACAGTTAACTGAATTTTATGATAACCGAATAGATTATTCAGTTATTCGATTAATACTCAAATTTAAAAGACTTGGCAAGTACAATGAATTGAACAGGTGAGCAAGCATGCATATTACATTTACAAAAGAAACTAAGAAAGCAGCAACTACAGTCTACATATTACAAAAACATAACAACAGAACAACAGCAACAGATAACAACAACAGTCTGTTCCTACATGATTAACATTAATAACATGATTAAGTTCAGTGAAACAGTGACTACAGTTCCTACATGATTAACATCAATCAACAACATACATGATGCAGCCGCCAGCCAACTAAGTCAAGCCCAAACAGCAACAACTAAAAATAGTTCGTGCATTATTTGCTAAACTGCAATGAATAAAAAGAAAGAAATTAATAATGTGAGCTATATTTGCCAAACTACTTGAATAGTTGAATGATCCAAACCCAAAAACAGTTAACACTGTTTTTAAACAGTTCAAACTATTTGAATAGTTGAAATTCAAATATACCACCACCACCACATCTTTTGAATTTTTAAAAGCTAGAGCCCTAACTCAGCATTATTATTATAGCCATTAAAAGAAGTATGAACATTTATAACTGTTTGTTTATCTACTCGTCTTTGTTTGCCGAATCAACATAAACAACATTTTTCTTTTTATTAGCTACAAAATCTATGGTTAGCTGTAAGCTAGGTGGCAATCATAAAAACAGCCATCACCAGAGGAATTTTGGCTCCTTGGAATACTAGACACAAGTTTAGAAGTTCAATACCTTTCCAGATGCCTTCCCAAATGTTGCAACCATTTCCAGAACTGATGTTCAATATACAGCTGCAAGAAAAACATATTACATCAAATTGTACAAGTATAAAATCATATCTTTAAATAAACAACACAACAAGGACTAGAAGAAAGATAACCAGAATATTGGTCCAACGACAAGTAAATAAGAGATGGTTGTCAAAGCTATTTAGAGAAATCAAATGTATCATATAAAGTATGTGCTACACTGGAATGAAGTTGCATGAACAGTCATAGATAAGTGAGGCATATACTAATGCAAAGCAAAAAAGTATAAAGGAAAAAAACAGAGAAAAGGAAAAATACATAAAATACAAAAATTCAAAGAAAATACTAACAAATAAAGCAAATTGTTAAATAGAAGAAACATCATATCATCTTAAGCAAATAATCAAACGGAAAAGGGTTAAGCAACTAAAACATTCATTTATGAAAAACAAATGATATCATAAAAAGATCTTTAAAAAATTGAGTTGAAGGAGGAAGAAGTAAATAATGCAAAGACCTTAAAACTAAGGGAAATATTTTGAATGCAGTTTACTATTATGCTTTTTCCATTATTATTTCCATCAACCACCATAGACTTCAAGATTTAAAAAGATCCAATAACCATGTTACAGCCTCATATGTCTAGTAAATAAAATGAGCAACTGTAACATATCCAAGTTTTTTGTATTTTATTTTTGTGGAGATCAAAAAGGGTTAAAAGTTGAAACAAGGCTTTCAAGTCTTATATATTTCAACAGAAGAAGAGAGTTTTAGTTCATACTTTCTATACACTTGTATAGTTTGATGAGCCTTACAGTGTTTCTTATCTTCTTCTACAAAATATGGCTTTATAATTATACTCATGATGCCACTTTACACATAAATAAACATAATGACAAGCTTTTAAATCAACTTTTGCTCCACTTGTTAAGTCCAATAATTTTAGGATCCCAGCTCTATTCCAACTAAGCCCCCATGAAATAGACTTGGATCGCCTAGCTTATTCTTTAGATTGAGTTCTCATTTATAATGAAAGCCTAAATCAAGTAATTTGTTTGAAGTAACTATCATATGTCTAATTGAAATAGAAATATCAACCACTTAGTTCAGATTAAATTATCAAGCTGCCAGGATAAATTCGCAAAAGTATAACAAGCTTCTAAAGTAAATCTAACCATAAAAATAACCCGATAAAATGAAAGAAGACTATATTTTGAAAATGAAAAATTCTTCTCTACAAGACAATGAAATTTGAAAACCACCTTTTTCCCAAGAAAAAAAGGTTACAGTTAGTAAGAGAAACAAGCTCAATATATAGAAACATAAGTCTTGAGGTAGGGGAATATGACAAACCAAAAAAACTAGGAGAGCCGGCTTACCAAATCAATCCGAACCAACATGTACTGGCTAAGTTCGTGGTTGCGGTTGTTCTTAGAACTAAAAAACCAAGTAAGCTCGGTCGGCACTCAATTTACCATAAACAACTCAGTTATTTGATCAAAACTGACATAATTGATTAGTAATATATTTTGAATATATACACTATACTGCATGAGGTTTGTTCTTTATGCTCTCAGTCTCTATTTTTCCTCTCCCTGTCGCTGTTGTTGGGATCTATTCCCTCACAATCTTCTCTCCCGTTCCATGTGCATGTCACAATGAAACCTCTATTTCTCTCCTTTTCACGTCCAAATCAGATCACGAATAGCAAGGGTTGAACAAAATAAACAAAATCAGGCAGCAAAAAATCATATTCAGCTCAGTATACAACCCATATTTGGTTAAAAGCAAAACAAAAAAAAATATCAGGCCGGATGAGAGATCGAGAGAAAAGAGACGAAGAAGTTACAGCAAAACAAGAGAAAGAAGACAAGAAGAAATTAAGAAAAGGAGGAGGACTCACCGACTTTCGATTCCGAGTTCGAGTCCTCGAGATCTGGATTCTGGGTTTGGGAAGAGACTTGAGAGATTCATATTGAGAGTTGAGACTTGAGACGAGAGTTTGACTTCAGAGTCTGGGGACTAATGCTAGGGCTAGTAATGCGTTGAGGTGACAGCTGAGTCATTAGTATAATAGTATTACTTTATTTATTTTAAGTGATTTGTGTGTGCAAGTGCAAATGCTCAAATAGTGCAACGCTTTGTTCGGTTATTTGGGTAAATCGAATAATCCAAAAATTATATCCATATAAATTAACCGAAAATCGCATATAATTTTGGATATAACCAAAATGCTAAAAATAATCGAATTATCAAAAAAAATCGATTAATTTATTTCGGTTCGGTAATTCGGTCATATCCATTTTTTGCTCAGTCCTAACTGTTTATCAACTCTCAAAGTATCTAAATACTCACAAAAATACGCTCGATATTACAGAGAGAAAATTTATAATTCTGATGTGATTTTTAATTATAACCTAAGCACCATATTTATAGGAAAATACCAGAACACCAATATTGACAAATGAACCAACGGATGATTCATTCTCAGCATACTTGTGACGCCCCCAAAATTAGGTATACATCACCCATCTTGGGTCGTCAGATACATGGTACAAAATTCAAATACAATTGTCGTTGTGACGACCCCAAAATAGGTCCATTCCATCCAACCCATTCTTAGTCGCCAAATACATGGTACAAAAACAAATACAACTTCAGTAATACAATTGTCGTGAAAAATACGACAACACATATACTATGAGTTTAAATACAACTATTGTCTAATAGACAGTATAAAAACTCAAAAGGGGTCCTCATTACAATTATTGATACGTTATTTCATAGAATAGTGAGGACTATTAATGCAACCATCTAAACCGTCAATCCATTTCCCGACTAGTCTCAAATTTATATTCTCATTTTCAAGAGAGCAGGTGAAAAAGGGTGAGCTCAACTAGCCCAGTAAGAAAATATTATGACTAAGATAATATACAACAAATTATCATTAGTCTTCAACAGGGAAAAATCTGATAAAATATAATAGACAACAAGTTTTAGATCAACAACTGCAACGGAATAAGCAATCCATTAGAAGAGTCAAGTAGAGAAAGAATTCTACTATCTTCTAAGATTTAAAAGTTCATCATCAATATTTTATCCCTGTAAGATCAATCAATATACATCTTGAATCAAATATTCATCTTTGCACTACAGACCAAAGATATTCATTTGTATCACCAGTTGGTCATGTTCATCTCAATACATGTTCATCTTTGCACTATGGGCCAAAGATATTCATTAGGTAATCATTCATCTTTGCACTACAGGCCAAAGATATTCAGTAATATCATCATTTAGGATTGAGGATGATGAAAAATATTTTAAAGAAAACGAATCGAGTGAGACAAAAGGACAAATAGTAGGGATTCGTATAACAGTTTATCCAAGATCAATAATACTCCATAATAACCAATTTTGAATCAAAATTCAAGAATAAACATCAAAACATGGATACAATCAAAGATAGTAACCATAATAGACATCTTAGACAAAAAGGAGAAAATTTTATTTTTCGGTGAATAGTGTCGTATTCGTGAATAGTGTCGTATACGTGAATAGTACCGTATACGTGAATAGTAACCCCGACACAAAAAGTTCCAAATTTGATAAAAACGTTCACCAATATTTCGGCATAATGATATTGAAGAAAATAATATCATTTAAGAAGAAAATAACATCCCTTACCTCAAAAAGATAATACTTCTGGCTGGAATATTGGATATAGTGCTGATGGAACTTGCACCGTATAGCAACACTAAAATTATCAAAATACTCACAAGAATACGCTCGATAATATAGAGAGAGGAAGAGAGAAAACTTATGAATTCTGGTATGATTTTCAATTCTAACTAAGCACCCTATTTATAGGAAAATGCTTAGAACGCCATAGAAGACTAACCTGCCACCTGATGGCTTTACCTGTTACTATTGTCACCCACCACATTTGAAATTCAATTGAGCACATTTCTCACCAACCAATTCTAGAATTTTCCAAAATGTTTTATCATTTAAACAATAATCAGAAACTTTAATAATTCATAGAAAATAGCCCGTTTATTAGAAAAATACGAATTTTATGTCCATTCCACATGAAATCGAATTCTATACAACTTTGTAGCTTTGAGTTTTTCCAAATTCCAAAGAGAAAAATACCTGAAATCCACAAACAGATGATTTTTAAATACTTCCGATCCGACAAAATACTGATAAAACATCTCAGCATTAATTCCTTCATTAATAACCACATAAATAAATCCATCATTTATATCCACATAAAATAAATATTTCCTTATCATATGAATCAATAATTAATTATTCACAAATAATATTACAGAATCACATTTATGACAACCAAACCGTTCCCAGGAAATAGAGGGCTTTCCAATAAGGATTTCTCCTTACTGGCGCGCAATTAGGTGACCAAACCTCTCCTTAACAGAACTTTCTAGACATTGCCAATAATGCTATCTAATAATATTATTCAAATAATATGAATTATTGATTTGATAATGGGAAATACTGTGCAGTGACAATTATTGAAACAACAATAATATAAAATATCAACGCAGCAATTATTGAATCAATAAAATAAAATATTGAACAGTAACTACTGTAACAATTATTGAGTAGTGCCTTATTATGTGAAACCCCGGATTTTATGAATAAAGAATTAATTTTCTCGAAATAATTTTTTTTATATTATGGTGTTAATTTGAGATAATGTTATAATTGTGGGTAATATTTATAAATTTTGTAAAGTACGCAAGTTGTTATATAATATTCGATTGGTCGGGGAATATTCGTTTTAACAGGTAATATTATTACAACGGCACAATCATTAGTGGATCCCACAACGGAATTATTGTCGGATTGAGAAAACGACAAAAATATTTTATTGAAAATAACGGCAGAAGTTTTACCGTTGATACTGTTGAACTACTCGGTAGTAAAAGTACAGTAATACGCGTTGTTGCATAGTAGCACACGGTATTGATTATTGATATTTATGTGAGAAGTCACTCAGTTTTGTTCAATTATTGCTACAATAGTTCTTTGCTACATAGTATCTCACATTATTTGATTCAATTATTGTTGATTTAGAAGTTTTGTTTTATTAAGTAATAAAATAGAAACATCTTTTATTTAAAAAATGTAATACTTTATTAAAGTTATTCTATAAATAGAATATATTATATTCTATTATGCATAGTATTTTGCATAGTAAAATCTTTTATATAAAATGTAGAATACTTTATTAAAGTTATTCTATAAATAGAATATAATATATTTTATTATGATATAGTAGCCCGAAGATAGTGTTTAGATAGTAAAAATCTTTTTATATAAATAGAATATATTATATTTTATTTAAAAGATTTTTTTTAAATATGGACCGTCGATTAAAGTAAATCAATCTGGACCGTTTCATGGATTAGTTCTTATGCATTCCATTTTCCTATAAATAAACTCATTCCTTCATTATTTTCTTACTTAATTCAATTGAACTCTGTAGAGAGAAACTATAGAGAGAGACTATAGAGAGATAGAAGAAAAGTATTTTGTTACTTAACTACTTTTATATCGGGGCTTTTTACAGATAAGGATATTATTCTTTTGTATTCAAGAAGAGAACTTCATTATTCCATTTATTTATTGCTCGTTGAATAACTCATATACGCTGCTACCCTATACTTGGTGACATTCTTTATTATTCGTCTTTATTATTACGTTCGGAATATCCATGCGTGTATATCTGTGGACATGGTTCCATTTTTATTATTTCGTCTTTATTATTCGGCCGGAATATCACATCGTGCTATACATGGGACCGGTTCCATCATTTATTATTCGCATTTATTATTCATTTGAACATCCCGTCGATTGTGAATTTCACCCGATTTGGTTCCGCTTATTATTATTCTCGTTGGAATAACCGCCTCACGCAAGTACCGCATGCATGGTGATATCTTTGTTATTCCATTCGGTATTATACTCGGTTGATTAAAATTTTAACTTCTATACTCCATGAAATTAGTGGAATATCCTTGATATTTGCGCTTCATCCGAAGATCTTTCCATGGAAATATTCTTCCGAGCATTCTTGAATTTTACTCTACAAAGCAAAGATTATCGTGTTGACAATTTGGACGTTATGGTTCATGGATAAATTAATTCTTGAACTTGTTTTATTGAATTCTTATATCATTGTCATCATCCTCATGTTTATATTATGTTGAAAGTCATTTGTATTCTGTAGTGCATAGATGGACTTGGTATGATTATGACCGAGGATTATGCGTGTAATCATGACCGTAATGTTACAAATGATGTGAAAATTAAAAGTCCTCATTGGCCCGTAGTGCATTGATGGACGCTTTTGGTATGATTATGGCTATGGATTCTCTTGCCAAGGAGCAAAGATGAATTATTTTATGGCATGATCAGGACCGTTGATGAAAACACGATTATCTTTGGCCCGTAGTGCATGGATAATTCGTGGTCGTGATACTAAAGAATATCCTTGGGTGATGTATTTGAATTCTGTACCATGTATCTGGCGACTTAAGATGGGTGATGTATACCTAATTTTGGGGGCATCACATCTTACATAAGGATCAATAATTCATCAATATTGTGCAATACCGTGTGCTATTGTGCAACCATGCGTATTACTGTATTTTAACCACCAGGTATTCCAACAGTGTTAACGGTGACAATTACGCCGTTATTTATAAAAACTCATACTTTGTTGTTTTCTTCATCCGACAGTTATCCGTTATGGGCCTATTAAATGGTCGCTACTGTCAGTAAATGCGGATATTCCCAAATGTAAAGAATATTCCACGACCAAACTAATATTCCCCGACACAATGAATATTTTATAACCACTTGCTTATTTTGCAAAATTTGCACATTTCACCCATAACCAAAGTATTATATTAAATTATCACCTTATTATTCACAATAATAAATAGAGGAAATTTGATTTTTATTTATAATAAGTTGGGGTCTTACAACCTCCCCTCCTTATGAAATTTCGTCCTCGAAATTGACGTACATACCTGGTGTTTCAAAAATGTGAGGGTACCTCGCTTTCATTTCTGATTCCAACTCCCAAGTCATTTCTTCAATAGCATGGTTCCTCCACAAAACTTTAACTCGTGGTATAACCTTTGTTCATAGGACATGCTCTTTCCTATCCAATATCTTGACAGGTACCTCCTCGTACGTTAAATCTTCGGCTATCTCATCTGGTTCTAACGCAATAATGTGGTTTGGGTCGTCCACATATTTACGTAACATCGATACGTGAAAAACTTTATGAACACGCGACATACTTAGCGTTAAGGCGAGTCTATAGGCCACAGTTCCTACTCGATCGAGGATTTCAAATAAATCGAAGGCTTGAGCTTTCTACTCTTCATCGACTCTTACTTCTAGAATAACGCATTCTTGCACCTTCTTCTTTATATTCTTCAGCTCCAGTGTGTAGCTTTAGCGGTTTTAACTTTATCGATTAAAGTCGATTCTACTCGTATATTCGTTATCTTTACGTGAGTCCCTAGAGTCTTTAACTCTATCTTCATCATTTGTAAGTTATACGAAATGGGTTTTTGTGTTGACAGCGTCGCACTCATAAACGCATATGATCTTCTACTCAACACATCAGCTACCACGTTCGCTTTCTCACGATAGTATTGAATGGTACGATCGTAATCTTCAACAGCTCGAGCCAACGTCTTTGGCGCATTATACGTTCGTTTTGGTTGAAGAAATATTTAAGGGTTTTAGAAATGGGTTTTGTACTGGGGTCAATACAAAATTCAATTTCACGCTCTAGGGGTAGGCTAAGAAGTCCTTCAGGAATACGTCAGGAGATTTATTAACAATAGAAATATCATTTAAAAACTGTGACTCTCATCCAAGACTTGGATAGCACATGAAATGAAGGTTTCTACTAACGAAGTTTCAATCGATAAGTCAAAGTCTAACTTCTCTAAAGTTAAATTTAAACATTGAGCGTAAGCAAGAGAGATAGAATAATGGGTAGAACCGGTATTTAATAAGGTATAGACTTCACAAGAATTTATAATTAACTAACCCGTGCTAACTTCGTTTGGGTTACTCGCTCTTTAAGAAGTCATGAAAAACGCTCTTCCTGAAACCACCGACTTTGTTTTGTCTCAGATCCACCTTTTGGTGCCACCGCCCCAACCGGACTTGATTTCGCCACTGTGACAAAATCGAGCTATGTGACCGCTTTTTCCACAACTAAAACATATCTTGGAAAGTCGTGAACATTTTGGACTTATATGTCCTCCTCTCCGCATCTCGTAGCATCTAACCGGACGGCCGTTCTCCTCCCTAGAATTTGTTCTTTGGTGCTTTGAGTCGGTGTCGACGTCTTTCCATCATCGATAAATCTTCTCTTCTTAAAATTTCCACTTGAATCATTTCTTCTATTATCTTGGCCATGATTACCACCGAAGTGGTTACCATTTCTGGCATGATAATTTCCTCCACGATGGTTATCATTGTTCCGATGACCATTGCCACCGGTACGATTATTATCGTGTTGTTGCTCGTTATCCTTCGGTTGGCTGGCTCATTATCGCGCTCCAATAACTGAGCCCTATTCACTACATTGAATCTAAACAAAGTTTGTGAGAAATGAGGTATTGACGTATTTCGGGTTTCAAACCTCGCAGAAACATTCGCGTCATTATCTCCTCATTATCAACCAAATGGGATGCAAATCGGGATAACTCGGCAAACTTAGCTTCAGATCGCGACATCGTTCATATTATTTTGCTCCGACTTGATGAACTCAACCTCTTCATGTGACAAATACTTTCGTGAAAGTACTTGTCGTTGAACAATTCTTGGAACTTCTCCCAAGACATCTTCGGTCTGCGGCAGTTGAGTACGCCACCGATTTCCACCAAGAATCGCCTCTTCTCGCAATACATGAAGGTGGCAAAGGAACCTTTTGCTCCTCGGAACATCCCAAGACATCAAATATCTTGGTGATCCGCTTTATCCACGCCTCTGCCAGTAAGTGGTTCCGCTTTCCCAAAAACTTTGGTGCTCGGCTCCTTGAGGCGCTTAAGCGGTAACAAGAATAAGCGTTGCTATCATTTCCACTCGTATTTTGTGCACGAGTCTCCTCGTCTCGATTTTGCATGAATTGCAAAAACTTCTAAACATCCCATCATTCATCATTTGTTCGGTAGTGTTGTTTACAGGAGGAATATTGCCTTCCTGTTGCACGTTCCCCTGGGTGGTGATTAAAGGTGTCTCAACTGTCTCATTCACTCCATCATTAATATTTCCCGCTGCCAATCTTAAATACTGTCATGAAACAAGGGTTAACTAAACAAATTAACATATTATCCATATACTCTGACCGACCAAATAAATACCAAATAAACTTAGTCAGGTCATACTAGCGAAGGAATTCCCCATCTCTCCCCTCCTAGTTCTTGTCTCACATCTCAGCTAGGGATCATATCCCTAAGCTCTGATACCAACTGTGACGACCCCAAAATAGGTCCATTCCATCCAACCCATTCTGAGTCGCCAAATACATGGTACAAAAACAAATACAACTTCAGTAATACAATTGTCGTGCAAAATACGACAACACATATACTGTGACTTTAAATACAACTATTGTCTAATAGACAGTATAAAAACTCAAAAGGGGTCTTCATTACAATTATTGATACGCTTATTTCACGTAATAGTGAGGACTACTAATGCAACCATCCGAATCAATCAATCCATTTCCGACTAGTCCCAAATTTATATTCTCATTTCAAGAGAACAAAGTGAAAGAAAGGGTGAGCTCAACTAGCCCAAAGAAGAAAATATTATGACTAAGATAATATACAACAAATTATCATTAGTTTTCAAAGGGAAAAATCGATAAAATATAATAGACAACAAGTTTTAGATCAACAATCAAGAACGGAATAAGAAATCCATTAGAAGAGTCAGTAGAGAAAGAATTCTACTATCTTCTAAGATTTAAAAGTTCATCATCAATATTTTATCCCTGTAACATCAATCAATATACATCTTGAATCAAATATTCATCTTTGCACTACAGACCAAAGATATTCATTTATATCACCAGTTGGTCATGTTCATCTCAATACATGTTCATCTTTGCACTACGGGCCAAAGATATTCATTAGGTAATCATTCATCTTTGCACTACAGGCCAAAGATATTCAGTAATATCATCATTTAGGATTGAGGATGATGAAAAATATTTTAAAGAAAACGAATCCAGTGAGACAGATGGACAAATAGTAGGGATTCGTATAACAGTTTATCCAAGATCAATAATAATCCATAATAACAAATTTTGAAGCAAAATTCAAGAATAAAGATCAAAACATGGATACAATCAAAGATAGTAACCATAATAGACATCTTGGACAAAATGGAGAAAATTTCATTTTTCGGTGAATAGTTTCGTATTCGTGAATAGTGCCGTATACGTGAATAGTAACCCCGACACAAAAAGTTCCAAATTTGATAAAAACGTTCACCAATATTTCGGCATAATGATATTGAAGAAAATAATATCATTTAAGAAGAAAATAACATCACTTACCTCAAAAAGATAATACTTAATTTGGAATACTAGATATAGTCTTTCAAGGAACTTGCAGACCAGATATAGCAACACTCAAAGTATCAAAATACTCACAAGAATACGCTCGATAATATAGAGAGAGAAAGAGAGAATACTTATGAATTCTGGTGTGATTTTCAATTCTAACTAAGCACCCTATTTATAGGAAAATGCTTAGAACGCCATAGAAGACTAACCTGCCACCTGATGGCTTTACCTGTTACTATTGCCACCCACCACATTTGAAATTCAATTGAGCACATTTCTCACTAACCAATTCTAGAATTTTCCAAAATGTTTTATCATTTAAACAATAATCAGAAACTTTAATAATTCATAGAAAATAGCTCGTTTATCAGAAAAATATGAATTTTATGTCCATTCCACACAAAAATCGAATTCTCTACAACTTTGTAGCTTTGAGTTTTTCCAAATTCCAAACAGAAAAATACCCGAAATCCACAAACGGATGATTTTAAATACTTCCAATCCAACAAAATACTCGATAAAACATCTCAAAGATTAATTCCTTCATTAATAACCACATAAAAAATCCATCATTTATATCCACATAAAATAAATATTTCCTTATCATATGAATCAATAATTAATTATTCACAAATAATATTACGTAATCATATTTATGACAACCGTGCCGTTCCGAGAAAGAGGGGCTTTCAATAAGGATTTCTCCTCATCGCGCGCGCAATTAGGTGACCAAACCTCTCCTCGATGTAACTTTCTAAACATTGCCAATAATGCTATCTAATAATATTATTCAAATAATATGAATTATTGATCCGATAATGGGAAATATCGTATGCGGTGACAATTATTGAAACAACAATAATATAAAATATCAACGCAAAGAATTATTGAATCAATAAAATAAAATATTGAAGCATTAACTCATCGTAACAATTATTGAGTAGTGCCTTCTTACGTAAGGATCAATAATTCATCAATATTGTGCAATACCGTGTGCTACTGTGCAACCACACGTATTATTGTATTTTAACCACCAGGTATTCCAACAGTGTTAACGGTGACAATTACACCATTATTTATAAAAACTCATACTTTGTCATTTTTTTCATCCGACAGTTATCCGTTATGGGGCCCACAAATGGTTGCTTGGTACCATGCATTTAATATTCCCACGTAAAGAATATTCCACGACCAAACGAATATTCCCCGACACAATGAATATTTTATAACCACTTGCTTATTTTGCAAAATTTGCACATTTCACCATTAACCAAAGTATTATATCAAATTATCACCTTATTATTCACAATAATAAATAGAGGAAATTCGATTTGTATTTATAATAAGTTGGGGTCTTACAGTCGTGTACAATACGATAAAACATAACTGTGAGTTTGAATACAATTATTGTCTACTAGAGATTATACAAACTCAAAAGGAGTCCTCATTACAATTATTAACACACTATTTCACAGAATAGTGAGGACTACTAATGCTATCCTCTGGACCGTCACTCCGTTCCCCGACTAGTCCCTGCTATGTTCTCATTTCCTGAAGAGAACAGTGAAAGAAATGGTGTGCACAACTAGCCCAGTAAGAAATATTATGACTAAGATAATGCAGAATAAATTATCGTTAGCCTTCAACAGTGTTAAACTGATAAAATATAACAACATCAAGTTTAACTGCAGCGAAACAAGTAATCCATTAAAAGAGTCAAGTAGAGAATAAAATCTACTATCTTTTATGATTTAAAAGGTTTTTCATGACTTTTTTATTTGGGACTCGCCTTAATAAATAATCCACATCATCGAATCCCCCACAGACTACGGCCGAGGATATTCTTTAGTATCACGACCACAAATTATCCATGACCATGACCAAAGACATTCGTGTATTCATTAATGGTCATGATCATGCCAACAATCTGGTCCATCAATGCACTACGGGCCAATGATAACTTTTACCACATCATTTGTAATATTACGGCCATGCGATTACAATCAATAATTCTCGTCATAATCATACCAAGTCCATCTATGCACTACAGGCCACAGATGACTTTCAACATAATATAAACATGAGGATGATGACAATGATATAAGAATTCAATAAAACAAGTTCAAGAATTAATTTATCCAGAAACTAATAATGTCCAAATTGTCAACATGATACTGCTTTGTAGAGTAAAATTCAAGAATGATCAGAAGAATATTTCCATGAAAAGATACTGGATGAAGCGCAAATATCAAGGATATTCTACTAATTTCATGGAGTATAGAAGTCAAAACTTTAACCAACTAAGTATAATAAAGAATGGAATAACAAAAGAAATCACCATGCATGCTGCAGATTAGCATGGCAAAGTTATTCAATAGAATAATAATAACGGAACCAGGTCAGGCAAAATTTGCACCGACATGATGTTCCAACAGAATAATAAAGACGGAACCAGGTCCGGTGTAAAACACACAGACAGGATGTTCCAACAAAATAATAATAAAGACGGAACCAGGTCCGGTGTAAAACACACAGACAGGATGTTCCAACAGAATAATAATAATAAAGACAGAACCAGTCCTGTAAAAACATGCATGACGAGGATATTCCAATGTAATAATAGAAGAATGTTACCAAGTATAGGTAAATCACAGCATTATCTGAGTTATTCCAATGTAATAATAAGCAATGGAATAACAACAGTTCTCTTCATGAATAAGAAAGAATAACACCCCCCTTACATTAGTAGTAGATTGAATCGCAGTAGTCTAAGAATGAGAATACTCTTCTTCTTCTCTCTTATTTCTCTATACTCTCTCTCTCTATAGCTTGAATGAATTCGTGAAAAATAATGAAACACTAGGCCTCTATTTATAGAAGATTTCTAGCTTAGCACTTGAAATGTGAAAAGGCAAGTGGCTTAACGACTGGTGATGTGAAAAGAAAAGTGGTTTGACGCCTGTAATGTAAAACGACAATTGGTTCGACACCTGTAATATGAAATGACAAGTGGTTTGACGTCTGGTAAAGGTAGTTACTATTGACGAAGGTAATTACTATTGATGAAGGTAATTACTATTGACGAAGGTAATTACTATTGACGAAGGTAATTACTATAGACGAAGAGACTCTTAGATGATGACATATGGACCCCCATAAAATAACTGATGATTGGGTAATATACCCATAAATCGGATATACTTGGGTTTAAATTGTTATATCTTCGAGTCGTTTAGGACTATTTTTACTGTGTTTATGTGTTATTTTGCAGATTTGGGAGCAAACGGGGGAATTTAAGCTGAAAATGGAAATTTGGTAAATATTTCAACTTTCATTGTACCGGGCGCTTATCTGTGTAAATCCAAATAGGGGTCTTTGGTCGAGTCATTCGTTGACCAAGACGCGAGCGTTGACTTTCGGCTGACTTGATTATTGAAGGTTATTTAAAGCTGATTTGGATTAGGATTGTGGAAGAGTATAAAAGGAGATTAAGTGCTGAAATTAGGTTATCATCTAATTATTCAGCTTATCATTCATTCATTGGAGGCTACACAAGGATTACTTGAAGATTAAGGATTGGCTATAGAGTTTTTCTTCTTCTTCTCCTTATTTTCAATTTGTAATTCTTTAAGGATGATTTGCAAACGATTATTGGTATTTATTTCCGTTATGAACTAATTCTTTAATTAAGATTTCAATTGAACCTTTTATGGCTATAAATTAATTATTCAGTTTATTTCAATTATTTATGTTGAAGTGAATTGTTTATCATGCCTTGCATCTATTGATTAATTATTTGGCCAATAATTACCTTGTTACTCTAGAAGGAATTGTAAGAGGAATTCTAGGGTTAGAACTGGGTTTGATAACGTGTGACTTATTTATTTGCACAGTGAATAATTAGGTTTGTGAATTGAATAGAAATATCTTTTCGCCGCATGTAACACATAAGGAATTGGAATTGAAAGAGTTTAATTCACTTGTTTTGCATAGGAATATAGCAAGATTAATCTGGATTAAATAGAAGTCAGTTGATTACTTGGAAAAGAACTTTTGACATTTGAGAATTCCTGTTAACAATTCAGTAGACATAATAATTGGGATAATTGGGTAATTAAGTTATAGTTCATAATTGGGGATATTGAAGTCTTAATCCTTATTTATCGGAAATCAATCATTCAAATCTGAGTTTATTTATTTGCTTATTTTAGAATAATATCTTTAATTGTTTAATTTAGTTTGAATATTTCAAAAAATCATAATTTATCATTGTTTAAATAAAATTGGGTTGATATAGTGCTAGTAGTTGGAATTTATTAATTAAGATTCTCTGTGGGAACGATACTTTTCTTATCACTTTATTACTTGTTGACCGCGTATACTTGCACGTATTCTTTGATTGTGAATTCTATCAACAATAACCAAACTTACCACAAACGTCTCATAATAGACTCTTTATATACATCAAGGATTGAATAAATATTACCACAAATCATTTTATTTTTAATCAACACATATTTAATCTTTATTCCCCGACAAAAAGAATATTCCCCGACCAAAAGAATATTTTATAACAACTTGCTTACTTTGCAAAATTTATAAATATTACCCACAACTATAACATTATATCAAATTTACTCCATAATATTCAAAAATAATATTTATAGAAAATTCATCTTTATTTATAAAAGTTGGGGTCTTACAACCTCCCCTTCTTATGAAATTTTGCCCTCGAAATTAGGGTACGTACCTGGTATGTCGAAGAGGTAAGGATACCTTGATTTTATTTCAGATTCTAACTCCCAAGTCATTTCCTCAACATCGTGGTTTCTCCACAAAACTTTGACTTGAGGTATAACCTTGGAGCGTAGAATATGTTCCTTCTTATCCAAGATTTGAACAGGAACCTCTTTATACGTCAAATCTTCCGCTATTTCATCCGGTTCTAACTCAATAATGTGGTTCGGGTCTTTTACATATTTACGTAACATGGATATGTGAAAAACGTTGTGAACACGAGACATACTTGGCGGTAAAGCGAGTCTATAGGCCACAGTTCCTACTCGATCGAGGATTAAAAATGGGCCGATGAATCGAGGATTGAGTTTTCCTCTCTTTCCAAATCTTGTAACTCCTTTCCATGGAGCAACACGCAACAACACATGATCTCCTATATCGAATTCCACGTCCTTTCGATGAAGATCAGCATAACTCTTTTGTCGATCTTGTGAGGTTTTTATACGTTATCGGATCGTTTGAATATTTTCCGTAGTCATACATACCAACTTCGGTCCCAACAACGTTGCTTCACCCACCTCATCCCAGCATACTGGAGAACTACACTTTCTTCCATACAACGCTTCGAATGGAGCCTGCCAATACTTGCTTGATAACTGTTGTTGTAAGAAAACTCCACCAATGGTAAGAACTTGTCCCAACTTCTCTTGAAATCAAGGACACAGAGTCTTAATAGATCTTCAAGAGTTTAAATAGACCTCTCTCCGATCGTCTTCGTCCGTTCGATGATGATATGCCGAAGCTAAATCGTAAAAGTATGTGCCCATAGCTTTTTTGCAAACTAACCCAAAATCGTGAAGTGAATCTTGGGTCTCGATCGTAAACTATGGATCTAGGCAGATACCATGCGGTCTTACAATCTCGTTTATGTACATACATAAAGCAAGACGTTCAAGTGTATAAGTTTTCGTGATCGGTAAAAATGAGCGAGATATGGTCAATCTATCAACAATGACCCAAATCGCATCTATGCCTTGAGAAAACTTAGGAAGAGGCAGAACGAAATCCATGGTAATGTGCTCCCACTTCCATTACGGAATTTCAAGTGGTTGCAATGGACCTTTTGGTACTTGATGCTTCACTTTAACTCGTTGACAAGTTAGACACCTTGAGATAAACAACGCTATCTCTCTCTTCATATGCTCCACCAAAATGTATGGCGAATATCATGATACATTTTGGTACTCCCGAGATGGATTGCGAAGCGGTGTGTTGTGCGCCTCCATCATGATTTTATACTTTAAATCGTGGTCGTTAGGAACACAAAGTCCGGAGTTGACTCAAGTATTCCTTCTTCATCGATTCTTGCTTTGGCAGATAGCACCTTCTTGCACTTTCTTCCTCATACGACGCATCGGCTCGTGTCTATAACTTGAGCGGCTTTAACTTTATCAATTAAAGTCGGTTCTACTCAGATATTAAATCATCATCACATGGGTCCCGAGTCTTTAACTCTATCTCCATCCTTTGCAAGTCACACAAAATGGGCCTTTGCGTTGACAATATCGCACTCGTACTTGCATATGATCCTCTACTCAATGTGTCAGCTACCACGTTCGCTTTTCCAGGATGGTATGATCATAATCTTTCAAAAGTTCAAGCCAACGTCGTTGTCGCATGTTGAGTTCCTTTTGAGTAAAGAAATATTTGAGGCTTTTATGATCCGTAAAGATCTCCACCTTCTCCCCATACAAGTAATGCCTCCAAATCTTTAGTGCGAAGACAACAGCTGCCAACTCTAGATCATGAGTAGGATAATTCCTCTTATATTCTTTGAGTTATCTTGAGGCATAGGCTATGACTTTTCCATGTTGTATGAGAACACATCCCAACCCTTTGCCCGAAGCATCACTGTAGATGACAAATCCCTCCGAGCCAGATGGTATTATCGTAGCAGCAGCCGAAATGAGTCTCCTCTTGAGTTCTTGAAAATTCTTCTCACATTCTTCGCTCCAACCGAACTTTGTATCTTTCCGAGTCAGCTGAGTCAATGGAGTAGCGATTCGAGAAAATCCTTCCATGAATCTCCGATAATAACCAATTTAAACCGAGAAAGCTACGATTTCTTGATCCATCGATTTAGGTTGCTCCCAGCTTTGAATTGCTTCAATCTTTGTTGGGTCAACAGATATTCCATGACTTGATACTACGTGCCCAAGGAATGCTACTTCCTCAAGCCAGAATTCGCATTTCTTCAACTTGGCATAAAGCTTGTATTCATGAAGCTTTTGGAGTGTCAGCCTTAAGTGTTGCTCATGATCTTCACGGCTTTTGGAATAAATAAAGATGTCATCAATAAAGATGACCACAAAGTGATCCAAATATTCCTTGAATACTCGGTTCATCATATCCATGAAGGCAAAGTAGGAGCATTAGTCAATCCAAAGGACATGACTAGGAATTCATAATACCCGCATCGAGTTTCGAAAGTCGCGTCTTTGGAATGTCATCGGTTCTAATCTTCAATTGGTGATATCCGGAACGTAAGATCAATCTTTGAAAAGAATTTGGCTCCTTGCAACCGGGTCAAACAGTCATCAATACGTGGCAATGGATACCTATTTTGATGGTGACATGATTCAACTCCCGATAATCAATACAAAGTCGCATACTCCCATCTTTCTTGTTCACGAATAGAACAGAGCACCCCAAGGAGAAGTACTAGGACGAATAAAGCCAATGTCTAACAATTCGTAGTTGGGTCTTTAACTCTCAAGTTCAATAGAGCCATTCGATATGGGGCTTTAGAAATGGGTTTTGTCTAGGGTTCAAGGTCGATACAAAATTCAATTTCACGCTTCAGTGGGTAGGCCGAAGTTCTTCTGGGAATACGTCAGAAATTTATTAACAATAGAAATATCGTTCAAAAATCGACGTATTTTTGTTTAAATCGTGATATGAGCTAAGAAAGCTTGACATCCGCTTTTTCAATAAACAAATAGCTTTATGGCTTGAGATGACCGTGATTGATTTTAATGGTTTGGTCGCTTGAATTCGCATAATAGGTTGATTAGGAATATGAAAGCTAACAACCTTACGGAAATAATCAATTTTTTGCATGATGAGTAGTTAACCAATCAATCCATGTAATCACGTCAAATGCAAGTATTTTCAATGAAATAAGATCTGTGTAATGTGAGGGTACCGATTTGAACCAAACAAGACTTATAAACGATGGATGTAATGAAGGTTTCTCCCAACGGAGTTTCCAGAGATAAGTCAAAGTCTAATTTCTCGAGTCAAATTTAATCGATGAGCGCAAGTAGGAGAAATAAAAGAATGGGTAGAACCCAGATCAAATAAAGTATAGATTTCGTTAGAGTTTATGATAAGCTTACCCGTGATGACCTCATTCGGGTTCCTTGGTTTTGGGAGGTCACAACAAACGCTCTCCCTTGACCACTGGGTTTTGACTTTTTCGGGACGACCTTTGGTGCCTCCATCCTACCGAATTTGTCTTTGGTGAACGACAAAATCGGGCTAAGTAAGACCTCTCTTCCACAATTATAACATGCTTTGAATGACATCGCGTAGTTTGGGTGATGTGCCCCTCCCTCCGCATTTGAAACATATGATAGGTGGTCGTTCTCCTTCTTTAATGACGGTCTTTGGTCGACGCCTCTTTCCATCATTGTTGAATCTCCTCTTCTTGAAATGTCCATTCTTATTGTTTTATTACGATGACCACCCAAGTGGTTACCATTTTCGCCCATTGATTCCCTCCACGCTTGTTGTCCCCGCTTCACGATCGCTTCTCTCATTTGGTATTATCATTTTGTCGGTACCGCTCTCTTTTAGTTGCGTTGACTCGTTATCGCTCCACTAATCGAGCCCTATTTACAACATCTCGAATATAAACACGGTTTATGAGAAATAAGATGTTGACGTATCTCCCGACTTCAAACCTCTTAAAAACAACCGTGTCATTCTCTTCATTATCCACCAAATGGGATGAAAACCGGATAACTCGCAAATTTAGCCTCGTATGTTGTATACACGGTCTTATTATTTTGTTCAAACTTGATAAACTCCACCTCCTTCATGTGACGAATACTTTCGAGAAAGTATTTGTCGTTGAATAGCTCTTGGAACTTCTCCCAAGACATCTTCAATACTGGCGAGTTGAGTACGTTTTTACCGATTCCCACCAAGAATCGCCTCTCGCGCAACATAAAAAGCGTGCAAAGGAACCTTTTGCTCTCTGAGCATCCCAAGACATCAAATATCTTGGTGATCTGCTTTATCCATGCTTCCGCCATAAGTGGTTTTGGCTCTCCCTTAAACTCCGGTGGTCCCAGCTCCTTGAACTGTTTAGCGGTGACCGCCCAAGAGTTTCCAGTGTTTCCACCTGCATTTTGGACAGGAGCCGCTCACGCCTGCTGTTGCATGAATTGCATAAAGCCCTTGAACATTTGATCATTCATCATTTGGTCGGTGTTGTTGTTTACATGAGGATTGTCGCCTTCCTGATGCACATTATCCCGATTATTGATATGTGGTGAATCAACGATCGCTTTGTGCTCCATTGCTATTCTCAACATTCTCGGATGTCATTTTTAGATACCGCCACAAAACAAAGGTTAATTGACATGTAACATATTATCCCTAAATTTCGATCACCAATTTAATACCACATAAACTTAGTAGGTCATACTAGCGAAGGAATTCCCGCCTCTCCCTCCTAGTACTATTCTCACATCTTAGCGTGGATCATATCCCTAAGCTCGATATTAATCGTGACGCCCCCAAAATTAGGTATACATCACCCATCTTGGGTCGTCAGATACATGGTACAAAATTCAAATACAACTTACTAATACAACTGTCGTGTACAATACGACAAAACATAACTGTGAGTTTGAATACAATTATTATCTACTAGAGATTATACAAACTCAAAAGGAGTCCTCATTACAATTATTAACACACTATTTCACAGAATAGTGAGGACTACTAATGCTATCCTCTGGACCGTCACTCTATTCCCCGACTAGTCCCTCCTATGTTCTCATTTCCTGAAGAGAACAGTGAAAGAAAGGGTGAGCTCAACTAGCCCAGTAAGAAATATTATGACTAAGATAATGCAGAATAAATTATCGTTAGCCTTCAACAGTGTTAAACTGATAAAATATAACAACATCAAGTTTAAGTGCAGAGGAACAAGCAATCCATTAAAAGAGTCAAGTAGAGAATAAAATCTACTATCTTTTATGATTTAAAAGGTTTTTCATGACTTTTTATCATTGGGACTCAAATTTTAATTAATAATTCACATCATCGAATCACCCTCGCGACTACTACCAAGGATATTCTTTAGTATCACGACCACAAATTATCCATGACTACTGACCAAGGACATTCGTGTATTCATTAATGGTCATAATCATGCCAACAATCGTCCATCAATGCACTACTAGCCAATGATAACTTTTACCACATCATTTGTAACATTACGGTCATGATTACACCGAATAATCCCTGGTCATAATCATACCAAGTCCATCTATGCACTACAGGCCACAGATGACTTTCAACATAATATAAACATGAGGATGATGACAATGATATAAGAATTCAATAAAACAAGTTCAACAATTAATTTATCCAGGAACTAATAATGTCCAAATTGTCAACATGATACTGCTTTGCAGAGTAAAATTCAAGAATAGTCAAAAGAATATTTTCATGAAAAGATACTGGATGAAGCACAAATATCAAGGATATTCTACTAATTTCATGGAGTATAGAAGTCAAAACTTTAACCAACCGAGTATAATAAAGAATGGAATAACAAAAGAAATCACCATGCATGCAGACTTGATAGATAAAAGTTATTCCAATGTAATAATAATAACGGAACCAGTCGAGTGCAAAATTTGCAGACCGGAGCGAGGATGTTCCAACAGAATAATAATAAAGACGGAACCAGTCCGGTGTAAAACACATGCATGTGATGTTCCAATGTAATAATAATAAAGATTTTAATCAGTCCAATGTAAAACACACGCATGGATGTTCAGACGGAGTAATAATAATAAAGAGCGGAACCAGTCCGGTGTAAAACACATGCATGTGATGTTCCAAATGTAATAATAGAACAATGTCACTAAGTATAGGTAAACCGCATATACAAAGTTATTCCAATGTAATAATAAGCAATGAAATAACAACAGCTTCTTCTCTTCATGAATAAGAAAGAATAACACCCCTTACATTAGTAGTAGATTGAATCTTCGCAAAGAGTGTAGTAATAGAATACTCTTCTTCTTTCTCTCTTATTCTCTCTATACTTTTCTCTCTATAGCTTGAATGAATTCGTGAAAAATAATAAAGCACTAGGCCTCTATTTATAGAAGATTTCTAGCTTAGCACTTGAAATGTGAAAAGGCAAGTGGCTCGACGAATTGGTGATGTGAAAAGAAAAGTGGTTTCGATTGTAATGTGAAACGACAATTGGTTCGACACCGTAATATGAAACGGCAAGTGGTTCGACGTTTGGTAGCAGTAGTTACTATCGACGAAGGTAATTACTATTCGACGAAGGTAATTACTATCGACGAAGAGACTCTTAGATGATGACATATGGGCCCCCATAAAATAACCAAACTTACCACAAACGCCTCATAATAGACTCTTTATATACATCAAGGATTGAATAAATATTACCACAAATCATTTTATTTTTAATCAACACATATTTAATCTTTTAACAATTATTAATCATTTATAACTTGTCGCCTCAATTATTGATTTAATAATATAACATATTATCTGAGATGATATCGTGACAATAATTGAATCAATAATATAAGAGATATGATGCAAGAATTATCATGAAAGTAATAATTGAGTATAATGAAAGTGACTTCTCACGTAAGCATCAATAATAATACCGTAGTGCTACTATGCGACTCACGCCAGACATCTTGTACTTTTACTACCATGTAGTTCAACAGTTTTAACGGTAACACCTCCGCCGTTATTTTCATAAAGTATTTTTGTCGTTTTCTCAATCAAAACAATAATTCCGCCATGGGGTCCACTAATGATTGTCTTGAGTCGTCACGAATATTCCCCGACCAAACGAATATTTTATAACAACTTGCTTACTTTGTAAAATTTATAAATATTACCTACAACTATAACATTATATCAAATTTACTCCATAATATTCAAAAATAATATTTATAGAAAATTCATCTTTATTTATAAAAGTTGGGGTCTTACAATACTTGTTTTGAAATTTCTTCAGCATGCCAAAAAGAACTCCAAGCTTTCCCACCCACCACAAAAAACAAAAGTTGGCCCACCCATATTTTTAATAAAAACATTTATTTTTGAAACTTCAATAATTCATAATAAATAGTTCTTTTATCAAAAAAATATGAACCTTATATACATTCCATATAAAATTTAATTCTCTACAACTTTATAGAGGAATGTTTTTCTAAATTCCAAACAGAAAATGACTGAAATCCTCATACGAATGATTTTTAATACATCTATTTCGACAAAATACTGATAAAACACATCAGCATTAATTCCTTCATTTATATCCACACAAAATAAATATTTCTTTATCATATAAATCAATAATTAATTATTCACAAATAATATTACAGAATCACAATAATAATTAATTATGCTGATGATCTATTGTGTCCTTTCCTCTTCTTGATGGCATTTGGGTTGTTTCATTTACTTGTTGAGGTTATTTTTGTCCCAAAAAATATAATCTCGTTCAGATGTGACTCTGAATGATTTAGTATTATTTTTGAATCTTACCGAGGCATAAATTTTTTATCAAACAAGTCGTGCCTCTGACCGAATTAGAGGCACACCTATTAAGAAGCTTTAAGACCCAAAAAAACACTACCTTAATTTGAGTAACATCACTAGACTTTAAATTCAAATGTTATTAAAGGAGTGTTTGGGATGGTTTATAATTAGTCAAATCGTCAATTTTAAAAATAGAAAATATTTGGTAACTTGATTCTAAAATTGTTTATAATTATTTTTTGTAAGTTTGGGGTTCTTGAATATTTGTCAAATTTTGATAATCTGGTTTGTTACTAATATATCCCTATTTATTCTAGTAATTTCACTAATTACTTATTTTTACATTTTTAAATATTCATTTTTAGTAATTTATGAGTTGAAATAAATATAAAATGATGACCTTTTTCTCATTTTAAGAAAATTTCTTTTAATTTTGTTTGCTTGCAATAATTTTTAGATATGGTTTTTTTTTCTTCCCCATTTTTTTTAATATTTAGACAAAAAATAATGCATCTCATTAGTTTTAACCACTCATTCACACAAAGCAACTTTACAATTTTTTCTAATAAATACCAATAAAATAAATGATGGGCTAGGGGATAGGATTGGTTATAACCGAATAGGCTATTCGATTATAACTGAAAATCAAAATTTGCACAATTTTGATATCCGAATAAGTAACCGAATTAATTACCGAATTTAATATTCGGTTGTTCGGATAATAACCAAAATTAAGAAATATATTTCTGATTTCTCAAACAAAACAAAACTCATTACAAATACTGCTTCAAATGGAGGAAAATCGGGTAGTAAATGGATATAACCGAATTATTCGGTTATACGATTACTGATTTATCAAACCCGAAAATTGAATAGTAAAACGGATATAATCGAAATATTCAAAATAACCGAATAAATGAAATATTTCAGTTAAAAAATTCGGTCCGATTTGATTATTCGAGTTTATTCGTCCAATTAGGTTTTGCGTCCACGTGGCAGAAAGACGGCACCAATTCTTACCGACCCGTCACAGCATTTTACGGGCAAAAGCAATTAAATATAACTTATTGACCCGTACCTCCCTCCCTCTACTCTTTCTTGAAGAATACTGAAAAGAACGACATAGTCTCATCAGTTCATCCGTGTTTAAGGTATTTCTTTTACTTAAAACTCTAGAAAACTTTTGTTCAATTTCGTGTTTGTAGCCAAGTGAAATCAATTAAATATAAACTATAAAGAGAAATTGAAAGAGTTTCGGATCTTAACCTATGTTCTGTATTGATGAACTAGTTTTCAAAATGTTGAATTTGTAATTCTGTATGGGAAGATTTAAAACATTCATATTGAACAAATGATTTGAAATTAAACTGGGTTTGCAGTATTTTTTGATTTGATATATATATATATATATATATATATATATATATATATATATATATACAGAATGGATCAGGTCCGGGAGTCCGGACCTGATCAAAAACGACCAATTTTTTTTTTTTTTTGCTCTTTTGTTTTTAAAAAACAACTAAAAAAAATTTAATATTTTATGGAACTGAAATTTTTCCATAATATAATGTTTTGGGCGTGATTTAAATACCTATACCAAAAAATGGTGGTACAGTCTGCACAGACTGTACATATATATTTTGTTATACGTACCCAAATCACACCCAAAACACTGTATTATGAAAAAATTTCAATTCTATAATTTTTTATTTATTTTTTTAGTTGTTTTAAAAAAAAAAAACCAAAAAAAAAAAAAAAAAAGTCGGACATTAGATCCGTGGGACGTCCGGATGATCTGCCCCTATATATATATATATATAGAGAGAGAGGCGGATCGACCGGACAAAAAAATCCGGACTTTTTTTTAAAACTAAAATAAATAAATAAATAATTATGGAACTCATATCTGATGTTTTGGGTGTGATTTGAATACATATAACAAAAATATAATATTGATGTACATACATTTTTAGTATAGGTATCCAAATCACACCCAAAACATTTATTATGTAAAAATTTCAGTTCCATAAAATATTAAATATTTTTTTTAGTTGTTAAAAAAAAAAAAAAAATTGCGTTTTTTTCAAGTTAAGTCAGTTCTCTCTCTCATCTATATATATATATATATATATATATATGGGTTTGTGTATGTTTTGGGCAAAATATTGATGTTCATTTCAGACAATTTGACTGGTACCAGTTCATTCTCTCTCTTAAGTTTCATCTTCATTTTTCAGGTGATAGTCAGTACTTTCTCTCTCTCACTACTTTCAGGTATTTGTAACTGCCCATCTTGTAATTCATATTTTGTTTTCCTTATCTGTCTCGGTGTCTGGGAAATTTCATATATTCATTTATTTGTTCCACCATATTTTACTAGTATAATTATTTGTATTTATTATGTGTGTGTTTTTATAATACTATTTTTAACTGATTTCTTAGTATGATTTGCTTTGACACAGCCCTTCTGGGAAGCTTGTTCAGATTGAACATGCATTAACAGCTGTAGGATCTGGCCAAACATCTTTAGGGATCAAAGGTAATTCCATGATTCACCTTCTATCTGTAATTCTTTCATGTGTTTATGTACCATTGTTTGGATTTGATAGATGTAAAGTTTATACCAAAATTTGAGATGCAAGTTACATCTTTTATGAAAAGTGACAGTATATATGAATGTGTGTGTGTATATATATATATATATATATATATATATATATATATATATATATAATAGTTCCTTTAATATTATGTTTGTCCCAGAACCAGTTTTATATGTTGTCCTATTCTGTAGCCTGTCACTGAATTTGTGATATAGTTTGGTCATTGGTGAACCCGGAGTCTCCAACTATGTTGTAATACACTCCTTAATGTTATAAAAGTACACATCTTGATCAAATTTTTAAGTAAAAAACAAATGATTGAATGTTCGGTAGTTTAATAGTGGTTCATCTGTTAAATTTATATACACATTCTACCTTATTGAGGCAGGACCTCCGTTTGTAAGATTGTTGCACCAATTCCTTATCACATGACAAATGCCTAGTACAATGTTAGACTTTATTTTCATTATCAATTTTTCTTTTTTCTTTTTTTCCTGAATTCCACTTTAACGCCTGTTCTAAGGCTTTTAAACCCAAGATATGGACCTACTTTCTACTTTAAGTATCTAATTGAGGGTAGTTTGTTTGAGAACAAAATTCTTTGAGTAATGCTTAAGTGGGCCTATTTTTTCAAAAAAAGAAAAGGCTCAACTGAATGAAGAAACATAGCATGTGTCATTCATCTAGTGTAGTATGTTCAATAGCATAACTCAATCCTCAGAGAAGAAGAAGCCAAGATGTGTATCATTACACTTAATTAGAATTGAATGCTTTACATAACTTCATACATTTCTAATTGAAAATAAAAGTATGCACGTACTTTATATCTCCCAGAATGCAGCTACCTTATTCTATACAAAGTATAAAAATCATTTATCGTCATTATTATTTTGCTGTTGATGTAATTTGTAGTTATATTTTATATTGTTATTGCAATTGCTCACATGTTCACCTGGTGTGTGCAGCTGCTAATGGTGTTGTTATTGCGACAGAAAAGAAGTTACCATCTATATTGGTTGATGAAACATCTGTGAGTTCATTTCTCTGGCCACAATTATAGTTTACTTGGTCTAATGTGTAGCAAACGTGTGGTAATTTTTATTTGTTTGAAAGCATCGCTTCAGTAGTTATTTTATCTATGCTGATACTTGTCTATCTTGCTATGCGGGCTTCAATTTTATTAGTATATATACCTAAGATAGCAGATTCATTCATCAATCTGGTCTTGTTGTGAATATGTTATTTGCTAAGGAAGATCTTTGATTTCACCACGGGTCCACAAAATCCATAGTCCTAAGTGCTTCTGCTTTCTAATTGGAGAAACATGTGTACTTTCTTTTAGTGATGTAAGACGCATCCCACTTTACCACTGCTGCCATGGTTTAACCTTGGTGAATGCAACCTTCTTGTTCAAGGGGAAGGTGATGTTGATTCTCGTGGAATGCACTATATGGACTCTGGTATTTTAAAGATCTCCAGGTTATGATCAATAGCACCAATATCTGTACACAGTTAAATTGGTCTCTATTTTGGCTCATAGTAGGTTATTGGCGATTTCCATTGTTAGAATTTCAGGAGTGAGACTTAATCATGCGCTGTTATAAGGACCATGAGTTGCTCTGTGACTCTGTCACCAATTTATTAGGCACTAACTCTAGACAAATATGTCCCAAGTAAATGTCTTAATCTTATTACTCTGTTAATTCTCCAAAGGTGAGAATCATATATTATTTTCATCAAAGAAGTCAAACAGTATTTGACAATCAATAGTAGTAAGGAGACATTTGTCTTGAATTATTGGGTCTTAAAAGACTTGCATAGAATAATGAGATTCCCTGCTCTCAGAAGTCAGTTATTGTTTTTTATTTTTTTTGGGTTGTGATTTCTGCATATTTGAAAATTTGCCTTTTATGTACAATTGACATTTTTTTAAAGATGAATTACAATTAACTCATAGCAATATTGCTTTCTGTTACTCTGAATCTATCTGTGAATCATGAACTTCTTATTCTTTATGCTTGAGATGAGTTACAATTAACTCATAGCAATATTACTTTCTGTTAATCTGAATCTATCTGTGAATCATGAACTTCTTGTTCTTTATGTTTGCTTTTATAATTTCTATACCAAATGTTGAACAAAAACTTGATCCAGTTAACACTATTGTTATTTAATATTTCTTTGGCTGTTCATTCACATTTTATGGAATTACTTGCAACACAAAGTGCTGTCAAACATGTAGTTTTCTTGTTTCGATACACCTACTTATCCTCCCCCTTTCTTTTTCTCATGGATGTCTTTGATGTTTGGATATCTGTGAGGCAGGTTCAAAAGATTCAGATTTTGACCCCAAACATTGGAGTTGTATACAGGTTTGAATATAATTATATAATAAATTTAAATCAGGTTATTGTTTCTTCACTTAATAATGCATTCATTCAAGATTTGTGTTTCTCTCTGAAACTTGAGGTTGTAGAAAATTATAGAAAGGAAACTTGTTGAGGATCTACCTTGACAGTGAAGCTAATAAGGGCTTGCACTAAGCACATTTCTTCGGTAGTAGGCTGATTCTCTATATACTTCCTGCCTGATTGCTCAATACTGTATGGTCCCCAAAGTCTAAATTTGAAAAAGGGAATTAAGGAGAATATTTGTCATGCTATAGGAGATCATTATGGTATAAAATATTTCATTAAATGGAAGAATATTAGGGTCCGAAAACAGTTGAAACAAAACTTTCGTTACTAGGTTATCCATACACTTAACATGTTTCTAGCGATTCACAAAAATTCGATTAACATCTTTCAGAGAGAGAGAGAGTTAGCTTTGAAATTTTATTGAATCACTTTAGTTTATCGTTACCCAAAAATAAAAATTAACTTGTTAGCATCTCTTTGAAATTTCATACTACGACACTAAAATAGCTATTTTATTTCATTTTCTGTTGGAGTTGTAATCCCCTTTACTTCTCTCTCTTTCTCTCTGTCTCTTGAGTGTACATAGGAATATGCATATCTTTTGGCTAACATTCTTCCATTGTGCAGTGGCATGGGCCCTGATTCTCGAGTTTTGGTTCGAAAAAGTAGGAAGCAGGCAGAACAATATCACCGGCTATACAAAGTATGCATTTCCCTCTTTGGCCGTTTACATAAAATTTCACTGCTTACTGTCAGATGGTGTTTAATAAGATTGTAGATTCTACATGATTGATTAAAACCATACAGGGCGTAATGACCGAAGATCATCTGAGTTTTGAGTATGTCTTTAAAGGGTTAGAGAGAGTTAAATTACCAAATGGTTGATGGAATAATAAATTATGCAATATTTTCTATGTAATATATATTCCCCTCAGAAGCAATTAAGTGGAAATAATTTTGCTAGTGGGACAGGATTTGATTATGCAAGTGGTTCGATACAAGCAAAGAAATTTCGAACAAAAGACTCGAAACTCTTCAATCTTTAGTTATTAAATTGTTTGCTCCTCTTTTTTGTTAACTAGAAGAAAAATCATGGTTAAAAAGAAAAAATGGATCTAGGCAATTTACCTCTATCCTGCAGACTGTAATTATTTGTTCAAATTTGGCTGCCAACAATAGCAAACCTACCCTTACGAAAGTCTTTTTTTTTGTGGATAAATAAATAAGTGGTATAAACAAAGAGACCAAAGGGGGGCCAACATCCTAATACACGTAAAGTATACAGAAAACAATTGGATCCATAAAAGTGCAGCCTGCTATAATTGAAAAATTTCTAGCCCCCCTATACAAGTAGACATGCCCTATTATAACAAAACATCAAACCAAACTAAAGTTATCCAAGAAGTCAATGAGAGAAATGACTGAACTTGGTAGACCGAGTACTGCCAAAAAAATAGTAAATTGAGGAACAAAATTCTAACACGGGCAGAAGATTTTTTGGTGTCCTAAAAATGGTGTCTATTCCTCACACGCTATAATGTCCATGACAAAGCATTAGGAATCATGGCCCAATTTCCTCTCAATCTCTGTGGAACCTTTAGCCCTTCTAGGCATGAAGAGAGTCAACGACTGTCTTTGGCATAACTCACATTATACCATATAACGAGCAGATCATCCGTAAACCTCTCTAATGAAGTCGCAATGAAAAGTAAATGATCCATCGTCATCCAATCATTTCTGCACGTAAAACATCTATTCCACATTATACTGTTTCAAAATCTTCCTCCACATCGCTGTCCAAGATAAGAAAGAAACCTCCAACCTCCATTGGAATACCTGCCTTAAAAAAATAGCCTTCCACAGAAAACCTTTAGTACCAAACCCAGTCAACCTCCGGTAATAAGACCGAAGTGTAAACCTGCCACTACTTGTGGAGTGATAGCAGTAAAAACTCAAGTTGTGATTATTTATTAAAATGATTATTTAAACTTGAATTTAGAAGAATATCTTACAACTGCAATTTGCACTTTTAGAGCTCTGATTAGGTACGTTATTAATTTAGCGATTTTACTACAACTTAAAAGGCATTAATTTTCTGATAAATGAGTCTTAGACAGACTAATTTCAGTGATTTCATTGGCTTCCAGAAAATGAAAGCCTCTGACTGTTTCTTGTTCCCTGATCATCTTCATTTTTTCTTGTTAGAATAAAAACTATGGTTGGACGAATTGTAGAAGGAATAGGACTCGTACTTGTCCAGCTTCAAGTCCTCAATATATGTTCTACTGTATAGCATATTTTCTACCTTTATGGTTTTTTCATAGGTCTTTTAGGTGTTTTATAGCAATTACTTCTCTTCTTGCTCCTATCCACCTGTTCTCTGGTTCCTCAGAGGCTCAAATATTTTGTGCAGTATTACTTTTCTAATTCATATTTCTTACTAAAAAAGAAAGACTTTCTTATTCATATTATTCGGTAGTGAGAGTGGATATGTTCTGAGTTTGATTAAATTATTGTCTACTAACATTAGTACAAGCTTGTGCTTTGGAATGAATTATGCAATATCAACTTATTTCAGCTTTTTATGGGTTCTTTTCTTATATAAATTATGATCACAAATTGAATTGTGTCATGGGAATTTGTAGGAAGCAATCCCTGTTACACAACTTGTAAGGGAAACTGCCGCTGTCATGCAGGAGTTTACTCAGTCTGGGTAACTAAAATTTTCCTTCTTCCAGATATCCTCTTTTAATGAAGTAATTATCTGGTGGGGTTGACTATAGGCTAATACTCTTTCATTTTGTATCAATTTAAACTCCGAATGCTAAGCCCCCCCTCCTGGCTATATTTGCTTCTGACTGGCAATTCCTTTCAAATAGTAATATCTTATCGTTAGCTTTTTAGGTGAAGCTTGTCAGCATGAAAATGTTATTGTTCTTGATGATTACTCTTCACATCCTTAGGAATCCAATATATGAACTGTATTACCTTGTTGCAAATTTGTGAAATAAGAAATAAGATTAATTTTTATTATTATTTTTCTTTTTATAATCTAATGAGGCATATGAATTGCCACTTTCATACTGAATGACATTCTATTGATTTCAATCGAATGATTTGCGATAGTCTGGTAGAATAAACAGACCTCAGAAAAGCACTAGGAGCTTATTCTTCAGAGGAATATTTGTGGCTTTATATATATAAAAATTCAGATAATAATAAAAAGGCCACTATATCTGTGCAAAGCTGACCATTGTTATAGATGAAATTTAGCAGATGCGGTAAGCAAATTTCTTGATGATAGTAAACAAAACTAATTTCAGGGAATTTTCAGTATGGACCAAGGATCAAAGATGCCATTAGCCCTCCTTGAAAACCTAAAAATTGTTTTGTAACTGGTCGTCCTCTATCGGTGGACTTTGCATGTTGGAAAAGAATTTTTTTGTTTTGTTAAGTACAGAAATTTAAAGTGCATGATAATAGTGCTTGAGCTTGTCAGAAACTATGAACTTTGGGACCTGATTATGGATTAAAATTTTATAATCCAATAACTTACCATTTTGTACCTTTACAAGAGGTTTTAAGCTCTTGATATATGTGTAACATTTTATTATTTTTCTGTTCTGCAGTGGTGTAAGGCCTTTTGGTGTTTCACTCCTGGTAGCTGGGTATGATGACAAGGGTCCACAACTGTATCAGGTATGTCTTCTGGGTCCTGATCTGCTATCAACCATGCACATTCAAGCGGCTTATATATAAAGCTGATATTTGGGATTTTAATTTTGATTTATTTACATTCTTGGTGTTCGTTGATTGGGTTGGTTGCATAAATTCATCTGTCATGCTTCTTGATCTAGGATCATATTATAGGCAAGATAATTTTCTTCTATTTGTTCTGCCAATTGTAATTGAAAGAATGTTAATATCGAAAGTGACATCCTTAAAATCAAACTTATCAAACTTTAAACATATATCCAAGTCACATACCGTTTTTAGATTTTATGACAAACTTCAAAAAACTTATAGCAGGTAACGATAGAGAACTTCTGTACTTATTTGATGGCCATGGTTCTGTTTTTTGTGAAAAAAGGGCTGTGAAAGTCCTGGCCAAGTGAGTCTTATAAAGTGCTTTTGAAGTACCTAGGTTGTTACAACTTGATGGCATCTACAGGCTTCATTTGAATTTGATTCTACAGTATTTCAATATCCTTACTGGTACAAAATTTAATCATACAATCTTTACCAAAAAGGTTTGTTCTCTATTGCGTTATTTTGAAATCTAAACTTACTAAATGCTTGATAATTTTATTGTATGTAGGTGGATCCATCAGGTTCGTATTTCTCCTGGAAAGCTTCAGCCATGGGCAAAAATGTGTCAAATGCAAAAACATTTCTTGAGAAGAGGTAAGTTGCTATATAGTCTTCATATCTCTATACATGTTCCGACTGGTAGATCCTCTATTTGTTTTATTTGTAAAATACTTGAAATTCTGGAAAGCTTAACTTTTTGTTGGATAGTTACGATGTAACTGGTCATCTCTTTTATGAATGTCCTTTATGCATTCTGCTGAACTACCATTTAGAATTCTTTTCTTTTTGTCAGAATGAAATTACATCATCCCTTGTCAGAATGATTATTTAACAATGAATAATAATATAAAATATTTATCCAATGATTGTGAGCTGAAGGAAAGCCTTGCATGTTTTAAACTTCTTTCTTGCCTGCTTTTTAAGTCTGAATATCTATATAAATGGAACTTGGACCTTTCGAATGAAGTAAGTTCTTAGGTGTATTATGTCATCTTTGTGCTACATTGATAGCGTTCTTACTTTCTAGAACATGCTAAGCTTACTAGATTATGTGAAATTAACTTTCTGTACTGGCACTAGGGAGCAAGTAGATATTCTGCACCAAAATATCAATAATGAGGAATTCCTTCATAATCTGTGTAATTATTACTTTTTATTTGTGTTAAACACCCTTAACCAGATTTCTTATGGCAGAGTGGGGTAATATAAAAATATATAATTTATTTTGGTTTCTGCAACCTCCACAATCTTTGTGAATCATGAAGCGCCTAAGGGCTTGTGTTGGATTTAAAATGTTTAATTTTGTAATGGTGCTAATAATTTGGTGTAATGTTTAATCAGGTTATTAGTATTTCTGTTGAGTTTTGCCTTCCAGATTCCTGTTGATTTAATTTTTCACTTTTCATAATTTCAGCAGCTAAGCATCAAGTTTAATATTTCCTGTAGGTACACAAATGATATGGAACTTGATGATGCTGTACACACTGCTATTTTGACCCTGAAGGAGGGGTAAGCTTCTTACTTTTAAGGTTTATTTTTTAATTAAAAGAAGTATGCATCATACTTTCAAGGGTTTATTTCTGTCAAAAAAAATTTAAGCCTTGCAAGTGTAGTTCATGATTTAATTCTCTAAAATGCATGGTTCCTTGTCAAATTAGCCTCTTGGTAATCCGATTCTGTGCCAGGTGGAAATAAGTTCAGTTAGGCTGGTCCATCTTCGTAACAAGTAATTCAAACAGCATCTTCTTTGTCTATATTAGTCAATCTCAAGTCTTGTAAGCTTGTATGCTTCTCTAATCATGAGTCCTTGCTATATATATTACAGTACAACTTAGATATAGGATGATGGGTGAATAGGCTTTTTTCAGCATTTGATGGTTTCATGTTTAAGTTCTTAATAACCTCTGTTTCTGGCATCCATCTCAGATTTGAAGGACAAATTTCTGGCAAAAACATAGAGATTGGAATTATTGGTGCCAACAAACAATTTAGGTAAGTTTACCTCCTCTCTATGTATTATGTTTTGGGTTGTTGGTTAATAATGATAATATTCGAATGTTGCAGGGTTCTGACATCGGCTGAAATTGAGGATTATCTACAGGAAGTGGAGTAATTTTCTTTCTTGTTCTCTATAGGGATTGGAAAACCTTATTTCATCCTCATTGTTTGGGAAGAAAGCACATTTATTTAACTGTTAAATTTTGGTGTAGAACTATCCACTGTTATGAATCATGAATTGGTTGGTTTAGAAACTTTCTTTTATGTTATATTTCACAGTTATTAGACCTCCTTTTTGACTTTGATTTCTTGTCCTTGAAAATTTCTGTTATCATGAAAAACATAATTATTGTTCATCTCTTTGAGCCCGGGGATGATGATGCATGCAAAATGGATAGTGATTAAATTTTTATTCTTTAAAAATTTCTTAGTCAAGCCATTAAAACAATTTTTTTTTTCATCAAAAAGTTAAATCAGATCATATGTAGAACTCATATTTTGGTTATTTTTCGAGTTAATTTGATCATGTGAATTTTACAAATCACATGTACATAGATATTATAATTTATTAAGTATGATGAATATTATGGAAGTTATTTTTCCCGAGTGCCAATAAATTACCTTAGTTGTGTTATGAATACATAATGATTAGTCTTTATAAATATTTAATTTATAGGCGCTACCAACACAAGCAAGCTCTCGTAGCTCAGTTGGTTAGAGCACCCGTTTAGTAAGCGGGAGGTCTTGAGTTAGTCTCTCAACGACGAGAGCAGCAAACAACTAATTTTGTATATCTTTTGGCCTCATCTCTTTTTCTGTGATCTTTTTAGAAACCAAGCAATTTTTTTATGCATTTTATTTTGCCCTCATCTCTTTTTCTTTTATCTTTTTAAAAACCAAGCAAATTAATTTGTTTTTTCTAGTATTTTGGCTTCCCTTTCTCTCTTTTTTTCTATTATCTTTTCAGAAACCAATAAAATGATGATAATAATACACCACAATTAATTTGGTAATTGCTAAAACTCAAAGCAACAACTATATATCATATCAGGTTGATTAAAAATGATAATACGAATGGTAGATATGGATCTCTCTCTCTCTGTCTATATTTATATATATATATAAAATATCTATACGAACATATACAAAAAATCTCTCAACAAATCAAAAAAAACGAACCAAGACTGATATACAAAAAATCTCTCCAACGAACCAAAAGACACCATCTCTATCGTTCAATATAAGAACCATCTCTGACATTAATTTACATCCATTGCTATTATTTGTCATTTTATATAATCAAAGAGAATTAACTATACTCTTTTCAAAATTACCCATCATAAAAAAATATTACAAATGAGAAAATTAGACGAGTATGATAATTTAAAAGTATTATAAACAATTGATATTCAATCATTTTCTTAATTCTTGTACAGAACTCTAAAACTGGGATGGAGGGAGTGGTGGATTATGTGGAGTTAAATTCAGATTCCTTGCCTAGAAGTTGAACACGAAGAAACATCCAGGGTCAGATGCCGGCAATGGTTTTCATTACCATTTGCAGGAATTGGATTCCCTGTCGGGTTCTTTACAGCAGTAGAGGGTTATTTTAACAACTACCCTCATCGTCGCAAAATAGGCATTACTATACCCTTATAAGCAACATTCATCCCATGGGCACCGACACTCAACGGACAACTGTAATTGGGATCCACTAGTTAAAGGAGTTCTAAGTAAACAAAATTAGAGACAGGTAACCAAGTAAATGAAATAACTTAAAAAGGGATTTTAGATGCTTTTACCTTGAGATCTAACTGTAAAATTGTGAAGTAAAAACCTGTGAATGTAATTTCTTGAAAACAATTTCTACAGAAGAAATATCAATGTCAAAACCATAACTTTGCCCTCCATACTGCACATAAAGGTAGCCCTTACTAGACATCCGTGGAGGCAAAATTTCAGAAATTTTTGGGAAATCTGCAGCGGGTGGCCAAGGCGTGCCTTTCTTTGTTGAATAGTAAACATCAGCTAAGAGAAGCCAAATCAGATCAGGGTCAATGGTTGCAAGCCCTGCTAGGGCATTAACAGATGCATCACGAAGCCCAATGACGCCGCTGCAAGCTATCCCTACAACAATACCACTAACCTTTTTAAGAACTGCATCCAGTGCTGAAGCACTCCTTTTGTTCCGGGATATATCAGCAATCATATTGAGCACTGCCACCTGGACTTTCAGATCAGAGACCTCAGCCATTGAATTCCCCAAAGACGCGGGCAAACTTCTGTAAGGAAGTTGTAAGGGTGTTCGTTCTTGTTTTGAGATGGGTTTCTTCTGAAACGGGGATGTGCTCAGAAGTTTCCAGAAGTGGGACCCATCAGTATAGAAGCGGCGTGAAAAGAAATCTCCACCACAGATTTGCACTGAACTGCTTATCACAGACGAACATTTGCGAACAGCCTGTTGGATCAACAAAGTCAGAACGTACAAGAGACCGACTCAACACCAATGTGAAATTACAATAAAGTTTTAATATGAATGAATGTGAATAGCAATGGACGAAAATATTCGATTTTAGTTTTTCCTTCATGGCATGGGCTATAAAAAAAATTCCCTTTCTTTATACAACAAAGAACTATAATTTGACGATATAAATAGACTGGGTTGAAGGCAAAGAAAATTTGATTTTATGTTTATTTTTCTCCTTGTGAAGAATGCAGTTGATATAGTCCAGAAGGGTATTAATTCTGAGAGCACAGTATTTAATCAAGGTTTTTGCACCTTGGGACCTTCCGAAAGCATGGCATTGCAATTTGACCCGTGGTTCAGGAATTGTCCTATGAATCAAGAATGTTATGCACGTTTCTCCTCATTATAATGAGGATTATATAACAGTGGATGTTAAATATACTCGTAATATTTAAGGTAGTGGATCTTCAAGCAATATACAACTACATAGATTATTTAAGTGGATTATACTCTCCGACCAGTGGATTCAAATATACTCGTAATACAAGCATGTTACCATACAAGCATGTTCCATAGCGACTATCGGTACATAGATTCAGCAGCAACTTACAGACCTAAAAATTAGCACAACATGAAAAAGCGAAAAAGCAGATCATTTTAAATGGTATCCACCATGCATGTGTTTACAAGAGCATAATAGTACAGATTATTACCATAACATACACCCCCACTTAGATGGGTGTATCACAACATAAAAGCAGGAAAAACATTGTTTTGAAAAAATTGAACATCCTAATTTAAGGAAATAAAGCACCACTCACCAATTGGTTCCTATTTCGAAAACAGGAAACCAAGAAAGGCCATATCTTATTAATCCCAGGAAGCAACCTATTTTCATCAGTTACATCTTCATCTGCATCCAGAGTATCTTGAAGATTATATAATGAACGCAACTGAAGAATTTCTTCAATTACCGCCTTAGTCTCCTTCTCGTGTTTGTAAGCTTCCTCCACTTTTGCAAGTGCCATAATACAATCCTAAATATCAAGAACAACCCATTAATGGGGAAAAAAAGAATAGACACCTGACACCCAAAAAGCATAATAAGTAGAAGAGTAAACAAGCAAAGTTTAAAAGAAATGCCTCTTTTATGTTCTAGCAACTAGCAAGACATCTAATTATAGAAAAAGCATTGTCCAAACTGGGGTGATCAATGTAAATGGGAACCATCACTGCGCTTTGACAGGATTTAACCAGTAGAACACGACCTTTCTGAAATACCTTTGGACACCAAGCTCTTAAAAAATTAAAAACTTCCACTTTAAAGTTGGACTCCTTAGTAAAATTTCTCCTTGCACACCCAAAAGAAATGTTGGATACAGTTACCACTTAAAGACTCTTGTTTCCTTAATGATTTCCCTTTATCATTATCATCATAATACCACACGAATAGATAGTTTAATTTAATATATATATATATATATATATATATATATATATATATAAACAATACAATTCCAAATTATGTTGAAAAAAGAAGCATGTGAAAACTGACATGGCCAGACAGTAAGATGAGTGCCAGTATCAAATACTAGTGCGTCTATATAAACATTAGCTTTGTGGTACTAAATGAGGGAACCGATTAGAAGACTGAGATTTCATTTAAACACAACATCATCAAAATTTCATTTTCTCTTTATGTTAGACTTCCAGGTGGCTGAATTTATGATGATCACACTGGCCATGAGCACGAACCAAGGCTCAACCTATTGTTCCAAGAGAGCCTTGGGTCATATTGGCCTACCACAGCGCACCCATCATGAACATTTATTGGTACTCTTGGTAGTAGAGTTGAGACCTTACATACAGATCAGTCTAGCACGCATCTTCTGATGTGTGAATAGTCAACTAGATATTACAATCTACGCCACTTAATCCCTATGTCTAGGTAGTAGCAAGTGTAGACGTTCTCAACAAGTCCAGATCTTCAGTAATAAAAACAATGAGAATATTAGGAAGCAAAAAAACCTCATCAACATGCCAATTGATAATGCAAGACACAACCACCAGATTAGATACAATGTCCTTTGTTTTCTTTATATAAGTGTATGATGTCAATATCTACAGCAGAAATGTATAAAATTTGGAAGTCAGCCACAAAGTATACCTCAATTATATCCAGGGCTACCAAGGAAGCATCTTGCATCACCGAAACAAGAAGTGGTGTTACAGCCAGCACACATGAACCAACTATAGATCCAACCGTACGCCTATATATTCTGGAATCATTTAAACTGAGCAATGTTGACTCCAATTGTTCCGTAGGCATATCAACATTATTGAAGCTGGCAGTGACCTCTTTTTCTAGGACAATATTGAATTTTCAAAAGCCAGTCATTTGGTTAAGAACCGAAAACAGGATAAATCAAACACTTGTAACAGAACGACTGAAAGAGATAAAATAAGGACATCTTTTAAAGCATGTATTCTATCAAGTAAATATAAAGAAAATCATGCGTCTGTATAGCAGACTCAAGGAATGGTTCAAGTTCATGCATGATATTTATTCTGAGATAACCAATCAATCTGAAAGAACTTGAATAAATTATGTATATGACATCAAAGGTTGTCTGCAGGTAAGCTAACTCAACGATTGAAGACAACAAATAAATAAAAAGTATGTTCATGAATTATGGTCAACAAACAATAATCAAGAAGTACAATTAGAAAATGGAGCAACTTCTTCATGGGCAAGCAGTAAATATTTGGCAGCTGAGAGAGCGATGCTGAAGGTATTTATTTAGAAAAATATTGGGGCCTAAAAAGGGTCAAAGATAAAATCATCATCCAATCACACCAAGAAATGTAGATGTTACAAATTAAAGTACAAATATCCTAAAACAGTATAAATTTAAGATCTGCACAGCTGCTAATAGCAATCATAATAAAATTTTATGTCTTAAGAAGTACTCCCTCTGTTCCAAAATATACGATCAAATTTACTTTTTGAAAATATTACAAATTGACTTCGAAATTTAAATTGTAATCCTATATTTTGGAACTAAGGGACTATTAAATAATTTTCAAAAAGAAATTATTATATAATTCCCTGCCAAAATGTTCTTTCTGCTGCATAATTACCTGCCAAAACTTGTTTGTTTGCAAGCCAACACCAAGAGTTGAAAAGCAGCATAAATATTCATTTTAGCTTAACAAAAAACCATAAAGAGTGTTTAATCAGGAAGTTCTCCTTCGAATTTCAAGTTTGCTTATTTCGATAACCACTATAGAATTCCAAGTCATAAAACAGGCTAACGGAGTCGCTAAAATCGTCCACAGTATAGAAACATATGTAGGAATAAAAATGCTTCGTAGAGTGAAAATTGTGATTAAAATAGAACATATATGACCAAAGAAATTGTAAGGTGTAGACGCATAATTATCCATTTACATATACTAACCAGTAGACCAAACAGATTGAGTGGGAAGTGGGAACTTTCTGCGAAATCAGAGATTTCGTCAAATATTACATTTGATCAAATGACCTCATGGATATAACCTTATGTAGAATATACAGTTTAACATGGCAGATAATATACCAAGACATAGTTACAGCATAAGAGGGGATTCACAGTCATTTACCTTTTGACATCACAAGGAAATGGCTACTTTCAAAAATAACATAGTAATATTAACAAATATGTACTTAATTAAACCAAATAGGAACATTGGATGACAAGAATCATTAAATAAATATTAACAAATATGTACATTCAATAAATCATCATGAAAGTTCCAAATACTAACCAGAATCCATAGGAGCCAAATCAGTCTCATTGCCATAATCTGATACTGAACACCCGGAAACCAATCTTGTTTCCTTTCCTACACTAGACATTTGAGACTTGACATGCTTGCAGTACAACTCTGCTTGAGAACACAACGAAACAGCCTCATGCTTTGAAGCCCTGGCTATTTCTGCGACTGCCTAAAGACAAGAAAATAAGTATAAAATAAAAAAGAATTGGAATAAATCATAACCACCACTTTTGCCAACAAAAATACTATCTCAGATTTAACCTATTAAATAAGATATTGAAATTATTTATTGAAACTGTTCATTTAAATTTGCGAATGACTACAGTAACTCTTGCTTCCACCATAACAAGAAGCACTATCTGCACTACAACATCTACTACCATTTATGATCCATATTTCCCTGCAACTCATCCTCAACATTTAGCCACTAATGGTAGAATTACCAGTAAAGTTATGAGCAAAATTATGAAACATCTTAATTTAGAACACCACGGTAATGGGTTCTGGGAGTTGGAGCATACAACGTATTACAATTTTGATGCGGTACGGAAGAAATTTAAGAAGTTTATTATTAATTTTGTATTGTTATTTAGAGATAAATGTTGAGTTATTAATGAAATTATTTAGTAGGATATTATAGTAGTAGCTTTTCATTAGAAGTGTTTTAATTGTAGCAGTAGATTTCAATTAGGAGAGTTTATTATAGTAGTAGATTTTAGTTAGGAGATTGTTTCCTTTCTAAATTAGGGTTTTTACTTGGTCCCCAAATATTGGGTATTCTATTTAAGCATTGTAATACTTCATTATTACTCCCTCCGTCCCATGATAAAAATCCTTATTACTATTTTGGGTAGTCCCATGTTAAATGTCCATTTTCCTTTAATAACCAAATTTTTACACATATTTTCCTATTATACCCGTAGCATTAAATATCTCATACTTTTCTTATTCTAATTCTCTCTTCATATTTAATGACATTATTATGGACAATTGTCATTTTATTCGTCTTCTTAATATGCGTGAAAAGTCCACCAGAACTTTTATCCTGGGACGAAGGGAGTATTAGATTATAGAATATATTGATTTGAGATTAAAATTGTGTGCTTTTGTGTGTATTTCTTTACCGATTCTCTGCGGAGATATGTATACCTTATTCCTTTTTCCCACCTTGTTCTACATCATAATGGTATCAGAGCCAAAATTCTTGATATCTTTTGATTTCACCAAATTCCTTCCTACCCTATTTTTCTAGCCTCCATCCAATTGTCAAAATTTGCTAGGGAATCGACAACAATTTTCATAGACGAAAGCACAATCGTCGCCATAGGCTCAATATATTACAAGAAAAAAAATTAGTCTTACTGTTCATCGTTACAGTGTGTGACAATGTTCATTGTGTGACAATGTTCATCAAATTTCTGGTGTTCCTTTTGCCAAATTACAGTTTAGTACCCCTAAGTTTTTATAATTTTCAATTCCTCCCCCAAAGTTTCTAAAACTTTCAATTCAACCCCTAAAATTTATGAAATATTTAATTTAGCCCCACAGTTTTTTAAATTTTCAATTTAGCCCCCAAAGTTTTTGAAATTTTCAATTCAACCCTTCTACATATATATAATGTCTTTTAACAATTCAAACTTTTTTTGGGCTAAAATAAAGCAACTTGAGAATCAAACTTTGGTCATATGCGAGCAACTTAAAAGGTTTTGTGTCCCATATACTGCGGAGTATTGGAAATTATGTGATGAGCTTGCATTTTCTGAAACTTCGGTCATGCGAGCAATTTAAAAAGTATGGAAATTATGCGATGAGCTTGCATTTTCTGAAACAAGTTTTGCAAATTTAAAGGCACATTACGAGTACGTAACCACATGATTTGTTTCTTCCATATTTTGTTCAAACACAAAAAAAATGTTCATCATAATCGTGTTTGTTCAACTAAAGTGACGCATTCACAAGAGGAGACCCGCAAAGTAAATTTTTACAAGACGACTGATGAATGTCTCACAATACTTAAACGTGTCAATAACTAAAATAAAATTGATGAAGATAAAGAAGAGCAAGTACTCTCACATATTGTTGTTTGTGAAAAACATGAAGCGAAAATTAAGTGTTTTGAACAACTTGCAGATTCAGAGATGGTTTACACTAGGGATGCACAACAGGCCAGCCTGGCCTGGTCCGGCCTAGGCCTGCTTTAGCCGTTGACTGCAGGCCAGCCCAGGCCTTGACTTTTAGACTGCAAGGCCAGGTCATGCTTGGCAAAATAATGTGGCATGTTAAGGCCTACAGGCCAGGCCCAACCCAAGCCCAACCGGACTTCCACTTTGGGCTTTTATGCCTTACTTCAAAATAGTAGTCTTACTATCCTATATTTATAGAACAAAGGTATAAGAAGAGATGTATAATAGACGATGTGGGACTATGCTTTTCTTCAATCAGTTCAATAACACCTATTGGCATCCCCTACTAAAATCAATCGTAAGGATTCACCATCTCTTCTCACTTCAAAATGGCAAACTGTAAAATCAATCTATAGTATAAACTTTGGGGCAAGGGGGATTGCCCAGTGCACACCACAGGGAAGTGGCAGGGGATATCTCTATCAGAAAGACAAAAAGAAAAAGTATTCCAAAACTGCAGCTACATAATCTTCATGTTGGCCCAGGTCACTACCACCATATCATAACTGCTGCTATTCACTATCCAATTCTGTGTTCTTGTTTGCTTGCTTAACCATGCCTTCTGCAGATGATACATTGTTATTTTATTGTAAAAAGCAAGAACAGCTTTATTTATGAATTGTTTGCTTGATTTCTCATATATCTTATTTAACGCTATCAATTTCCTTTACCACAATTTTACAGTTTCCATTTTAAATCAATTGCATCTCACACTGTTACACATTGTCCATTATATACCATAAGATCATCACCGACCACCATATTTAGTGCCTGATTCATTCTATATTTTGAAGGACTGTATTAAAAGAAGAGTTATGAAATCGGTGACTGGTAACCCTTACTGCTCAGAGGCAGCTGCGAAGGATGCTATGGAAGCTGTGTGGGATGTATGTTATAATGATACAACTCCATTTGACAGAGCTCCTTAGTAGTTATTTTATTGTTTGCTGCTGATTTCAGTAGAGAGCCACTAATGATGTAATGTTTATTCACCTTGTTTTGCTGATGATTTGTTCTCTGTTTGCTAACTTTAATACTGGGCTACAAAAGTAACCAAACCAAACAAGGGAAATTTTGTAGGAGTATTTGATTTGATCACAATGCAAATGTTCTGTAGGCTAACTAAATTCAGACACAGCAAAGTTAGAAACAAGCCTTACTTATCCTCTGTTGATAAACTAAATTACCATAACCAACACACTGCATTTGCATTGTTCCAAGCATAGTGTTGTGCTTCTCACTTGTCAGGCTGGAGCAACTGGTGAGACTAGCACAAACAAGTTTATTACGCAATCCTCAAGTCCCACATTTTTATTCTAAATGACTAAGTCCCAGAGTCCCACATTGGTTAAAATGATAAAATTCTAAGGGAGTTTTCCTTATAAAAGGACTAGCAAGTAACAAGCTAAGTTTAATGCATAAAACCAAGCCTATATCGCAGGCCGGTCCAGGCCCCAGGCTGTAGGCCGGGTCGGACTTTTAAGTAGGTTGGGCCAGACCAGATATGAGTCTAAAAATATGATATGTTTCCAGACTGGCCCAGCTTTGACCAGGTCGGGCCTAGGTCAGGCCGCGGGCTATTTGTCCACCACTTGTAGTGAGGAAATTGAAATTAAGTTTGACCTCAAATGCGAAAACATGAAGGAATATAAAGTTGAGGTCAACCATGTTGATTTTCTCTTTCCGATTGATACATTCGAGTCCCAAGCTACTTCAAATTTTTATATTATGTCATTGTTTTTCCCGAAAATTGTGCTCATGACATTAAAATATTGGATGCGAATGTTTTGTTGGAAGGCATCTCTCAAACTGTGGTTTATTATTCAACGATATTTCAAATCTCGATGACGAGTTTTTTTCAAAGGTGAGGAGAATAATGCGGTATGGAAGAAGAAATTTAAGAAGTTTATTACTCCATAAAAGTCCTGGTGGACTTTTCACGCATATTAAGAAGAGGAATAAAATGACAAAATTGCCCATAATAATGTCATTAAATATGGAGACAGAATTAGAATAAGAAAAGTATGAGATATTTAATGCTACGGGCATAATAGAAAAAAATGTGTAAAAGTTTGGTTATTAAAAGAAAGTGAACATTTAATATGGGACAACCCAAAATAGTAATAAGGACTTTTATCCTTGGACGGAGGGAGTATTTATTTTGTATTGTTATTTAGAGAAAAATGTTGAGTTATTAATGAAATTATTTAGTAGGATATTATAGTTGTATCTTTTCATTAGGAGAGTTTTAATTGTAGTAGTAAATTTCAATTAGGAGAGTTTATTATAATAGTAGATTTTAGTTATGAGATTGTTTCCTTTCTAAATTAGGGTTTTTACTTTATCCCTAAGTATTGGATTTTCTATTTAAGCATTGTAATACTTCATTATTATTAGATTATAGAATATATTGATTTGAGATTAAAGTTGTTTTCTTTTGTATTTCTTTACTGATTTTCTGCGGAGATAGGTATACCTTATTCCTTTTTCCCACCTTGTCCTACATCAAATTTCTTCTTCTATTGTAAGCCTTTCGATTTGTTACAGATTGTAAACCTCGTATACCGTGTTTCTTTCTATGATCAAAGCTATATATATACCTACGATTTGTTCAAATATATGAAATTTTCTACAAGATTGCTTTATTTGGTTGCCAACTTGAGAAGAATACTCCTGTGTCTCTAAAACTACATGTATGAGCTATGAAGCATGGACCCTTCTTGAAGGTTGACATATTCGTACCGGATTCTCGGACACTGACACTCCACTGACACTTGTAGATATGTATCGCATACTTACTTCTAGATTAGTTATGATAGGTGCTAGTATATTCAGTGAACTTAAATATGTAAAATTTATTAATTATATCGATATATGTATATCTATATAAATATACAAAAAATCATTTTATTTTTATGGTTAATTTTGATGTGGGTTTACTGATGAGTGCATATTATTCATTTATTTTGATTCCTTTATGTTTAGTTTTATTGCATGTTTCATGTGTATATGAACTTATTAAAGTGTTTAATGATTTCAGAAAGAATTGAAGCTGAAATGAGGAAAAAGGGAAAATTGCAGGGTTATTAACATTAAGTTGGATGCAAGGTCTTGGCTTGGGACTAGGATTTTATTGTAGAGTTCTTCCTTAGCTTTCCGGAACATCTTGAATCGTCCAAACCAGAGTTCATATGAAAATGTTATGATCTTTTTACTAAACGGACGTTGAACCTCAAAGTTTGAAAGTTGCAATTTACACAGCAGTCACTTGGAGCCCGATTTCGACCTTGATGCAGCCAGAATCTGTCAATTCTCAAAGAAGTAAGTTGTAGATCTCGTCGAGAGCTTTGATTTGATAGGTAGCAGGCCCCGTAACTCCTCCCAGATCAAAAGTTATGGTCGTTTTACCAAAGGACGTTGCAGCAAGAAATAAGGGCGAATTTGAGTAGGAAATTAGAAAATCTTGAATTTTTGGAAAGTTTCTAAAAGCAGATTTCTACATGGAATTGGATTGATATTTCTATTAGATTTAAGATAACTTTTAGACTAAGATTTATTTCCAAATTAGATTCTATTTCTTTATGGAAACTAGTTATGATTTGTAATTCCTTTTAGGATTTGGATTTCTAATTCTCACAGAATTTAGGACTTTGTCTAGCACTATAAATAGAGGATGATAGTCAGGGTTTTATTCATTCAATCATCTACTACATTCTCTCATCTACAACATTGGTGGATTGAAGATATGAGTTAAGTTCTTTTTATTCAGTTCTAAGGGATGTTGAACCTTATTTATAATTAATAGTTAAATGAGTATTTATTATTTATTCTTTCTTGATAATCTGATTTAATTTCTGAATGTTATTTGGCTTAACTGATTTGATTTCTGCAAGATTGAGTTGGTTAACGAATATCATATGCTAGATTAAGGAATAATATTACGTGTAATTGATATTGTTCCTAATCACAAGTAGTAATTAGTAATACCTGATTGTGGACAAGCTTTTGAGTATTGCTATGATTATCAGAAGACAAGTTAAACAATCCGAGCTTATGTGTTTGTTGCTTGAAATAGTCTAATTCCCTAATTCTTAATGCTACTGTTATATTAAATCTAGAGAGTTTGTTCTAGGTTATATAATGGTTAGAATCTTGTGAAGAGCTTGTTTCATTGAGTAACAATCTAAGGGGAGTTTCGGGTAGCAGAGCTTGTTGTTACCTAGAGCTATTAGTTTCATTAAAGGGTAAATGATGTTACACTTAATTAATCTATTGTTGTAAAAAGGTGATACTGAACTGAAGAACTGAAGTTTTTTATTCATTGTTTATTTAATTTAGTTAATTAATTAAAAATCCCCTTTTCATTAGAAATCGTAGGATAAATATAAAACAAATCACTCTCCGTGGGATCGATCCTTGCTTACTACTGTGCTAATTGTTTAAATTTGTAAAGGGGATAAATTAACTTTTGGTACATGTACTGAGACACGACTTACAATTTGGTACTCGAAGTGAAAAAAAGTTACAAACTGGTAATTGTACTCGAAAAATGTTACACTCCGTTAAACATTAGGGACACGACTTACCAAATGTTACACTCCGTTAAACATTAGGGACACGACTTACAATTTGGTAGCCGAAGTAAAAAAAGTTACAAACTGGTGATTGTACTCAAAAAAATTTGTAATATGGTGCTTGTACTTTCCAATTTTTAAATAATCGTTAAAATTGATCCAACGAACATACAGTGAGAGAAGCGAAGTCGACGCGAAGAAGATCCTCGATGTTTTGTTCCATCTTTTCTTGCCTCCCACATTCGCACCATTGCTCCACAGTGGCACCGACTTGGGAACTCTGTTGTAATCCATTCATTTTTGTTGCATGAACTACAATCTCCAAGACGAGCTCATCCTTTCAATTAAACACTGAAAACCCTTTAATAAATATATGGGAACCAGTAATCAATGGAGAATCGAGACAAGAAGAATGAGAGAAGAAGGACAGAAGAAGAGAACCCTAATTTTGAAACAAAATAAAGATGAAACCCTATTGTTTAACGGAGTGTAACATTTTTCGAGTACAATCACCAGTTTGTAACTTTTTTCACTTTGGGTACCAAATTGTAAGTCGTGTCCCTAATGTTTAACGGAGTGTAACATTTTTCGAGTACAATCACCAGTTTGTAACTTTTTTCACTTCGGGTACCAAATTGTAAGTCGTGTCCCAGTACAGGTACCAAAAGTTGATTTATCCCATTTGTAAAGTGAAAGTGAGGTTAATTTAGGAGTGTAAACGACAGCTCCCATTTACTGATAACTTACTGAGTTCCTAATTTATACTCCCTCCGTCCTGTATTAAACGTCCTAATTGATTTCAGCACGCTAATTAATAATATTTTCTTTTACCTAAATTGCCCTTCTAACTTACTTATTAATTAAAGTATTCATCCACTTTTCTATGACCCCAAATCTTAAGTTTCCAACATAAGTTGACTAAAAAAATTATGGTTTAAACTCATTCATATTATGGTTTAAACACAATTTGACACACTTTAGTTTCACAATGGTTAGGCCAGGAAGGTGAATATATTTATCCATCCGCACATCTTATCATGTAATTAAACAATGGACCTCCTTTAGTGTTACGCCAACAGAAGTGCCAAAGAGATCATACCATATAGGTAATCATAAAAAAACTCCTACCATGATCCAATCATATTTGTCACGACATCACCTAGGCGCGTCCTGACTCAACACCAAGCAGCATGGCGAGGCTCACCTTGGGGGAGGCTGCCAAGGCGCTCGCCTTGACAGGCGTCCACAAGCCGTTGCCGAGACAACGTCGTGGAGGCCTAACTGCCAAGGCAAGCGCCTTGGTAGCTAGGTTGATTTTAAGTTGGCATCCAATATCCATGACCCATCGGATTAAAAGAAGAAAACTGAAGGTCTTCTGCAACTTTAATTTCTATTAACTGCGAAGAAAGGCCTTGAACACCACTATAAAGATAAGCCCTAAAAGACTGTGTTGCACACGTCGACCACAAGTAACACGCGACCCGAGTCGCCGACGGCAGCCACATACGCAGTCCCCAACACTGCTGACCGCAATCGTTTGTGATTGCAACAGTGCGCGACACTGTTCATCAAAATTTTGGTGTTCCTTCTGCCAAATTACAGTTTCGTACTCCCAAGTTACTGAAATTTTCAATTCTGCCCCCAAACTTTCTTAAACTTTCAATTCAACCCCTGAAGTTTCTGAAATATTCAATTTAGCCCCCACAATTTTTTGAGTTTTCAATTTAACCCCCAAAGTTTTTAAAATTTTCAATTCAGCCCATCTACATATATATAATGTCTTTCAGGTTTAACAATCCACTTTCTTTGGGATAAGATAAAGCAACTTGAGCATCGAACTTTGGTCATATGCGAGCAACTTAAAAGGTCTTGTGTCCCATATAGTGTCGAGTATTGAAAATTATGTGATTAGCTTGCACATTCTGAAACAAGTCTTGCAAATTTAAAGGCACATTACGAGTACTTAACCACATGCTTTGTTCGTCCATATTTCGTTCAAGCACAAAATAAAATGATCATCATAATTGTGTTTGTTCAACTAAAGAGACGCGTTCACAAGAGGAGAACGCAAAGTAAATTCTTACAAGACAACTGATGAATGTCGCACAATACTTAAACGTATCAATAATCAAAATGAAATTGGTGAAGATAAAGAAGAGCAAGTACTCACATATTGTTGTTTGTGAGAAACATAAAGCGGAAGTTAAGTGTGTTGAAAACTTGCAGATTCAGACATGGTTTACAGTGAGGAAATTAAAGTTAAGTTTGACCTCAAATGCAAAAACATCAAGGAAGATAAAGTTGAGGTCCGCCATGTTGAGGTCCTTTAGTGTTACGCCAACAGAAGTGCCAAAGAGATCATACCATATAGGTAATCAGAAGAAAACTCCTACCATGATCCAATAATATTTGTCGCGTCGCGCCAAGCGCTTCTCGGCTCAACAAAGAATGCGTGGCGATGCTCGCCTTGGGGGAGGCTGCAAAGGCGGTCGGCTTGGCAGCTAGGCGTCCACAAGTCATCGCCAAGGCAATGTCGTGGAGTCCTAACTGCCAAGCCGACCGCCTTGGTAGCTAGGTCGATTTTAAGTTGGCATCCAATATCCATGACCCATGGACTTTACCCATGACCCATCGGATTAAAAGAAGAAAATTGAAGGTCTTCTGCAACTTTTATTTCTATCAAATGTGAAGAGAGGCCCTAAACACCACTATAAAGATAAGCCCTAAAAGACTCCGCGCTGCACACGTTGACCATAAGTAGCACGCGACACGAGTTGCCGACGGCAGCCACATACACATACCCCAACACTGCTGACTGCAATCGTTTGATGCAAAAAGAAAAAGAATACAAAGAACTGAAACAAAAAAACAACGGGGTGAAAAAGAATAAAGTAATTTGTCTACTAGCAGCTTTTGTCTCTTTTTTAATTTAATTGCTAGTTGTCATCTACCAGGATATACGTAATGAGTCACCTTGCCTAGGGGTGCTCAAAATATTCGGCTTTTTCAGGTTTTTTATTGAACCGGTTGATACCGAACCGATTTTTCGGTATTTTAACACTTTTCGGTACCGGTAGCAGTAAGGAATTTTTTGAATTCAGTAAAAAACCGAAATACCGAAGTGTTAATCTGAAAATTATATAATATATAATTATATATATTAGCAGATTAAGAATTATTTAATTATTATTAATAATTATATATATTACCATGCGGTATAACCGAAAACCGAACCGAAAAAACCGATACCGATATAAGGAACATGTTGGGTACATAGTGAAAAAATTGAATCCCTATTTTGCAAAAGGACCCAATATCACTACAGAGTATGGATAAAGATAAGAAAACTATTTTGAATGCTCTAACTTTGCCCCCTAACAAAATTAGACTTGTTGTGTTCTATATGTACAAGCTAAGTTATGATTAATTTTTCTTTTTAACAAAATAATGAATATTTTTTTCTTTCACGGAAAAGTAGTAAAATAAATTTTGTTATTATTTAATTATTATGTATAATTAAATATATTATATTACAATTTTAATCCTTAAAGTTATAATTTTGACCACATTAATCATAAAACTCATTTAAATCTTAATAAATATATAAATAATTATTTATTTCTTAAATTAAATATATATTGCATGTTGGTTTAATGTATTTTTCGGCAAAGACATGAGAAAAAAGCATGATTTTTACCGATGAATAAAACAAAATAACTTGTTGTGTTTTGTGTACAAAGCCAAGTCATGATTAATTTTTCTTTATAACAAAATAATGAATATTTTTTTCTTTCACAAAAAGTAGTAAATAATTATTTTGTTATTTTAAAAAGTAACCTCTCTTTCTCTATGTAATATTAGTTGCAATTGAGTTTATTGCATGTACAATTTTAATCCTTAAAAGTTATAATTTTGACCACATTAATCATAAAACTCATTTAAATCTTAATAAATATATAAATAATTATTTATTTCTGAAATTAAATATATATTGCATGTTGGTTTAATGTATTTTTTTTTAGTGCAAGACATGAGAAAAAAGCATGATAAAATTAAATAATAATTGTGTTTTATGTTTATGTGCTAATATAATTATGTTTCTAATGATATTCCATGGTATTAGTTATTATATTTTGAGTTTAATGTATATAAAATATCATTGTTCAATATATTTTGATGTAAAATAAATAATGTATAAATTGCACATTTTGTGAACGACTTTGTCGCCATACAAGCGTCTTATATCGTCTAGGCGGCGCTCTTTGACAACTATGGATCCAATACGGGTAACTGAAGAATAGCAAACTGATATAACTTTTATTCACTACTTATACAGTGAGAGCTATAAGCATTATTAGACAAGGGTATCATCTGGAGGGATCATACGGGGTCATTGCTATTTCGATTTCTACAGAAAAAACAATAAGTAAAGGGTAAGGTAACAAGAAGGAAGGAGGCCTTTGGAAAGAAGTGAAATTTTGGGACATAGCCCATTGCTTTCAGAGCTTATGTCGTAAAAAGTTATTATCTAGATGGGCATCATGATTAACAGAGAAATAGTATTTTACTAATTAAGTGCCTATATAAGCAAGCAATTCTTCGTAACACAGAACAAAGAAGGGGACATTTAATTCTACATAAACATACTAAAGGCAGCAAGTTTTTGTTGAATTTTCTTAAGGTAGCAGTCAACTAAGGAATATTCCTACAGGATTTCATTTCACTCGAAAGCATACGGGAGCTGAACATGTGCAATACCAGTGCACTAATAGGAAGGAATGTGCTTAGAGGAACCCAAATATGCACATGGAGTACAAGGCATTTTGCAAAACAAACATATAACATACTTTGTCTCATCTCTTATTTCTCTTTTCTCTCTTCATTTAGTTTTTAACAAACTACTAAGAGAGCAAAACTGCAAGGCAATTGAACAACAAATAAAATGATCGTAAAGAGAGAATTTATTGCTCAACAACAAACCTTTAGAAAAGGAATAGTTAAATCAGGGTGCTGGTGCCTGCCAAGAATCTCAAGTTCTAACGAAACAGAGCGCATCTGTACAATATCATTTTGTCAAGTAACGGTACTAAAATTCAATAGCAAGAAAATTATAAACAGAAGAATATTAAAACAAAGAATTATAGTTGCTAAAAAAGTATAACAACAAAGTATAACACCGAAGTGGCGGAAGTATCATTGGCAAATATAAGTTTCATCATAAAACCTCTGCAATTTCATGATGTGAAGAAAGATATGCTATTTCTATAGAATTGAAAAGCTTGACAAAGTCCTTTGAAACTAAAACTTGCACATCAACCAATAGCAAATTGATTTGTCAAAAGTTAGAGAATAAGGAATTTAACTAGGAAAAAGTTTGAGAATCAGGAATTTAACTGCAAAAAAAAAATTCCAAGACCAGTAGAAAAACATCCTTCAAGCACAATTAGAAAAAACTAAGTTAATTGCCCAAAATAGGATTTAGCTAAACTCATACCGGCTCCTCCAACAAAGGCAATATTTTATGAGCTGCTCCAATGTAGGAAAGCATGGCCGCAAGCACGTTTGGCACATGAGGATTAAGATCCAAATGACGTAGCTGCCGACATATGGAATCAATTATATAGTCTGAATTTGCCACAACCAAGTGCCCTACCTGCAAGAAGTTTATTAACCAATTTTATTTATCAATAAAGTTCGTGAAAACTAAGAAATATACAATTTAACCTCACCGTTGGATAGCCAGATGTGGCTGAAAGGACATGTAAGACTGCATCAGATGCTCTTCTTATTTGGAAGTTAGAGCAAATAAGATTCTCAAGCAACACATAAAGAGATGAATGAAGAAATCCACATGAAGAAAATTCTCCTCCAAGGCACATATTGAAGATTCCTATCCCATCAATGACAACCTGTTTGAGGAAAGCCACACTAAAATCAGTTTTATAAAGTTCAAATATATGCTACATACTTTTAAACTAATGGAAAGATGTTGGCTACTACAGAAGGAAAATGTGTATTTCCTGGTGCAGCATAGCATTATCATGGAAAAAATGCAAGGTAATATCCCCAGCATCGGTATCAGATTGTTGAAAAGAAGATTGCCGCTCACTCGGAAGATCCCAGACTTCATGACATAAATATTCATGTAATATACTGCCAACACAATCAATCAATTGACTCCTTCCATCCCTATTCTGACAAAACTTCCAAACAGATTCATCTGGACCACCATGTCCAAGTTTTTTCTTCTGCATATTATCATAACCTCCTACTGCATATCCCTCTATCTTTCCCCGTCTTAAACTGGACTTGTGAAACACCTTACTAAATGCATCAACTGCTTGATCTGACAGGCCATATATCATCTCATTCAGAATGCAGGCAGCAGTACTAGCCTGTCGCACCAACTGTCCTGAACCAGTTCTGTGATACCAAGATTTCCAACTTTCCTTGCTGTAACTCTTCATCCGAACCTCAGAAACAAATTTACGCAAGTAGCCTAGTGGAATATCGACGATTACTGATAATGAAGCTTCACTTCGGGAGTCTAGGCAAAAGAAAAAAACAGAAGACCTGGCATAAGTTTGGACTACATAAGAAATTAACAAGAGCAAATCAATTTGATTGAAGAGCTAACCTGCAACTAAAGATAAACCTACAAGTCTCAGAATTCCTGCAAGGGTCTGGTAAAGTTTGTGACTGCCAACATACTCAAACCATGGAGGCATGCGTGGAAGCTCAAATTTATTCTGTACATTTTCCAATATTCTTTTGTTTTGTATACTGGAGTACATTGTATCTTTAGATGGAACAGCTTGCATGATAGGATTGTCATTGTTGCTTAAGCAACTGACGGCTTTCATCTCGGCTATAGAATGCAGGTAACCAGTGGAGGATGGTCTTGCTAAAATAAGCTTCTGAAGCGAACCAGCAAATGTTGAATTTTGACCCAAACAGAGAGCAAATGCATCCAAGAATCGGGCAGCTGTAACCTACACATTGCATACAAGGGACCTCCTAGTCATGTTTAATAACAAACACAGAAGACTGAAAGAAAACCTGCTCAAACCTGTTGAAAATAAATAGTCCCTCCCCCAACCTCAGTTACAGGAACAGAAAAAGTAAGCTATAACAGAAGAACTTATGGAATCAACAAATATGTCACTTCACTTAAATTAAAGTGGTTTAGTGTGGGTGACATATGACCTAGTAAGCAAATACAAAGAATGATCTCACATGTCCATGAAACAACCCGGGTCAAATCCCGAGTTCGGAACAAATCTCGGGTCAAATCCCGAGTTCGGAACAAATCTCAGGTCAAATCCCAAGTCCGAATCGAATGAAATCAAATCCATCAAAATAAGGCCTTAAAACCACTGGCTTAATAGTATCTTCTTGGGTCATCTTAGTCTACCACAGGCTCGCCCAAAAGGTCATGACTGAAGGTACTATTGGTAGTAACTTATTTCCTTATATGCAGACAAATTTTTCCCTTATCTTTCGATGTAGGACTGGGGTGTTATAAACTCCCCCACTTAAATTTCTAACATCTCCGTCAGAACCGATCACACACACGGTCCACATATCTTTGCCTCTAGCCATTGTGGGATAATACCGGCTGGCTTCGTGTCCCCACCTTCGACAACCCGATCGGATGACCCGACCCGAACTTTTGAGAACCTGGCTTTGATATCATATGAAACAACCCGAGTCAAATCCCGAGTCCAGAACAAATCTCGAGTCAAATCCCAAGTCCGAATCAAATCAAATCCATCAAAATAAGGTCTTAAAACCATTGGCCCAATAATATCTTCTTGGGTCATCTTAGCCCACCACAAGCCCACCCAAAAGGTCATAACTGAAGATACTATTGATAGTAACTTATTTTCTTATATGCAGACAAATTTTTCCCCTATCTTTCGATGTGGGACTGGGGTGTTATATCCCATAGCTTTCTCACTCAAGAAAAATTGTGATTAACTCATGACAAGAGGAACTGCTGACATAATGCTCTGAAACTTCCTCTCTACCCATTGCTCTGGCTTAATGGTGTTTATTCTCTACAGGCAGATATATGTGGATCCATTGAATTTTCTTTCATATGATTCCTGATGTGTATACGTATACATGTAGAATGACTCTATTACGTATTCATACATACGAATAAGATTTCATAATTTTCCAGAATTACTTTGATATTCCAAATTAGTATACATTGTCATAATGCATAGTACCAATACACAAAGCATTCACCAAGTTCCGATCATCCCTCCCAAGAGAATGAGGAAAATTGTCTCTATAGCATGAGTGGAGTTCAACTTTTGTATCCCAACTTCCAAAGCATTATCCAGCGACACATGAATATGAATTAATAGAAAATTTATGTTCAAAAGAAATAAAAAGATGCAATAAAGTAAAGAACAAACAAAATCCTTCAAGTGAATATTAATATAAAAGGGAAGCTGCCAGCAAACTTTGTGTGCAAATTTCCTGGCAGTGGAATTGTTGTAGGTGGAGTAAGTTAATATAGAGGGATAGGGGTGGGTTTTGCCATGTGACTGAAGATTAACCAAAAGTGATGAAAGCGCACATACAGGTGACTGGAGGAGGTGGTCCTTCACAAGTTGAGGACCGGAAAAATAAATTAATATGAGCAATTTCTGAGCATGCGATATTGCAAGTGCCTCCTCGCTTCCAAGCACCACTTTTGGGAGGTTCTCAACAAGCCTGCAACAAAATTCACTACCATGTAAATTCTTATCAAATTTCCCTTTTCTCTTCAAGGTTGTATCATACTTCACGAGGGAAAACACAAAATGCTCAAGGATGACAATTCAGAAAAGGAAAATAAAAGACCTGCTAAAAATCTGAGCAACATCATGCATAATGTGATGTTTCCCACTTGACGAGAATAAATAACCAAGAAACCCTTGTGCAGCTTCAGACACCGGTTCAGAGTCATCACAAGCCAAAACACACAAGCACTCCTGCAGAAGCAACGGCAAGTATAAATGGTAAGCTCAGAACTACCGACAAATAAAAGGATACTACACATATGCAACCATGTTAACAACGTAAAAAAACTTCTTTTGGTCAGAATTCTATTAATTTCTTTGGGGTAAAATTCAAGAATAAAGTTATTAAAATTCCAAAAAATCAACCGACTCATAAATTACAAGACCTGAGACTTTGTCAAAAGACAACACTTAAATATGTCATTGGAAAATTCATGTGCCTCTGAAGAATCTAATCAACCATTTGTTGCACACGCTAATTTTGCTTTTGTAAAAGTCACATTATCATGAGTTACCAGATGTCTTTAAAAATTATTAGCTTCACAGCTTACCAAAAGCATTAATCTGCTCTCCTTCAGTGTATAACAGCATTTTGATAAGAGTCCCTCGATAGCAGCCAAAAGTCCCTGTCTAACCTTTTTGGCTGGATGAACACAAAGCTATAAAAATATGAATATTAGCAATTGGAGATTATCGGGGGAGGGGGAATTTAGCAATTGAAATATAAGACTAATAAGAGGAACAGTTGTAATGAAAAGCAAGAACAGAAACATAACAACTGCAGAAATATTTTGGATTAACTACTACCAAGTCAGCTGTCAGAACCTACATGTGGAAAAGTTGCAGACAATAGTTTATCCACATGAGCTGAAGTCTTCACAATCCAATCTTTTGTACGGTCCACATGCAAGGAACCTATCATGCTTTCACGATTTTTACTCCCCTTCTCTTTGAAGCCTACTTTAGGAGCACTCTTATCTACCACTTCACCTCTCAAATCTTTACTTACAATTTGACTCTGCTCTAGAGTTTTAACAGGCAAATGACGGAGTTCCTCCAGAATTGATTGTGGAGATTTCTCCTTATTTGGGTGAAGGCCAATAATATCATCTACAGACTCATCAAGACTAGATAAATTGGCATCATCCTCAAGAACTATCATAAGGAACTCAGCCAAACCTCTAATTGCTTGATCCAAGCTTTCCGCACTTCCAGCAGCTCCACTGATCATTGTTTTTGCCACATGCAAAACTTTGCCAAATTGACTAACTACACCAGGTACAAAGAAAGATAATGCATCTGCAGTACCAACCTACAAGAAAGACGCATAACAGCTACAGCCATTAAGGGTCTGCTTTTATTAATTAACTTACTAGCACACTCAAGCCGTTAGGGAATTCTTAACTAAACAATATATAATCAGCTGTACAAGCAAAACAGATAACCTTTCGCTTGGGACTAGTACTAAAGCTTTGTGGTGAGAATGAGAACATACAAATTCATGAGGGGTACAGATCAAGGGTCTTCGATCAAGAGGATTTGGTTGCTTTCCTTTTTGAGTAGGGTTGTTTCAGAATGGAGATCATTAGAAGATTGAGAACATAAAATGCATTAAAGTTTCACAGGCAAAATGATACTTGTGCTTTGTTCTTTTTCTTAAGATAAAGAAAAAAGACAGACTTCAAAAGACTGGGAGGACAAAAAATCCTCCTAAAAACAAAAGTAGGACACTACAAAGTCCGTAACGAAAGTACAGCCCTCCAATCCCTGCACAAATCTAATATAAAAACCACCCCAAAAAAAACTCATCCCTATGTTACATGCTTATTGTTTTAGCCTTAAATCCCATGGAAGAACTAAGTTCATGCGCACAACCTAATTCATCTAGATTACCTCAGTCTCATATGAGATATTCAAGGTTTGTCAGGTGGACAACTTGCTATCAAGAGAAGACTCTTGTTGCAAGAAAAATGTGCACATTATAAATGCTAGTCAATGTTGCACAATTACCTTAGCAATAAGTATACGAAGTGTAACAAAGGCTTCTACACGAAGTTTCGCACTGCCTCGCTGTCCACGCCCTGCTTCAGTATCTGCAGCCTTCACACATAAAATTGAGTGCACATTTAAGAATGGATGAGGAAACATCACGAACTTTAAACTACTTTCTAGTAACACCAAATGCCTTTGGGAGGGGGAAAAACAAAAAGAAAGCATACCTTTAGGAGTAGTGATAGCCAGTGTCCAACAGCAGGTGAAGCATTTTGAGATTGGAGAAATGCAAGTGAACATTCTGGTTCTGAATTATATATTGAAACTCCAGTAAGGGGTGATTGAAATTCATTTCTTTTCAAAAGTGCAGGCCAACCATTATTTTGTTTACATGAGCAAGACTTATAAGAGCAAACACGTATACTAAGAAGCAGAGCCCCGAAACACCTTATTACTCCTCCACGAAACTCTTCTGCGGCCTCAGATGGAGAAAGCAATGCCCCATTAGTCAATTTCTTCAGCACTACAACCATCTGGAAAATCAAATCATGATACTTCAAATTAGGAGAGACTTCATTTAATAGTTACATAATGTGTCCTACTGACAGGTTCGAGGAGTATGAATTCCATGCAAACATCAACTTCTAAGCAAAACTGCACATTAAAGGGCATCATCTCCTAATTAAACAATGAAACTACATCCGAGCTTCTTTTTTCTTATTATGATAACTAATTTGATTGTAGAGGCACCAAGGAGGTGCCACTCATGTACAATTAAAGATACAAAAAGCAGGGCAAAACCTACAACACCAAGTCAAACAAACAAAATCATGTTCCAAGCCTAAACTCCAAGAAAAAATGGACAAAAGTAATAACTGATCTGGGACAAACCTCATTCTGCAAGAAAACAAAAAGAACAAAAAAGCATGTAACATGTGCAAGCTCTCTCTCTTCAAAATATCTATCGTTCATTTGTTCCACTCTCCGCATAGCAGCCACTGTTTGTCGATTGTTTTGTCCACTCTCCTCCTTAGCTTAGTCGGGCTAGGAACCTACTTTCCAGCTTAGCTTAGCCCAGCAAAGAGCTTCCCTTTCTTGGTCGAGGGGTTTGATTCCTCTTCCTACTTTCCTTTTTTAGTTGAATATCTCACCTACTTCCATGTCTTAGTCAATAAGAATTATGCCCCTTTTGCTGATGGTGTACCTAGGGCTCCCTATTTCGGGCTTATAAACGCGTAGTCTTTCCCAATCTCACGAAAAGGAACAAAATAATGAATTGTTGTGCAATCTTAACTGTAGGCATATCTCATGAACAGTTAAAGATACAAAAAGCAGGGCAAAACTTACAACACCAAGTCAAACAAACAAGATCACATTCCAAGCCTATACTCCCAGAAAAAAAAATCGACAAAAGCAATAATATAAAAGCAATAACTGATCTGGGCCAAACCTCTTTCTGCAAGAAAAACAAAAACAACTAAAAATTATTATGTAACATGTGCAAGTGACTGCTCCCTCTCTTTAATATATCTATTGTTCCACTCTCCGCATAGCACCCACCAAAGACGATTGGGATCATGCCCATATTGGAAAACTCCTCTTCATAACTCAAATCCCCCTTCAAGCACCTAGAAATTAATGATCTGAACCAAGTATCACCTATGTCTTTCCGTACAGAAAAACCATCGTCCACGAATGGCAAACAAGCTCACTATGTAGAATTGAATGATTAACCAACTCCCATCCAGCTAACACACGTAAGACCGATTCACCACAAACTTGCCCCTCCACATCAACTCTTAGGTCAAAAATTTCCCAAGCGCTGCTGTCCATGTAAAGAAAGCCACCTTCCACGTAAACCCTGTTGTCCAAATTCTCTGCCATTGAAAGCCATGAAATCCCATCCGAGCTAATTTACATTGCTTCTGAAAAGGCTAAAAAAGTAATAATCTTAAGCTAAGATGTGTTACATGGACTAATCTAAAATTCAAAAGCACCTTGTGAACACGACACAACACAACACAGGTGCGGGTGTCGGATATAGCGGATTGGTGGAATATGAATCAAAATGTAATAAAAATAGGTGTGTCCAAGTTGTGTCCTTTAAGGATTCTTTTAGGAGTTGCCAAGTCCATGTAACATAGAAACTAAGTCTAATAGTTACTAGCAAGAAGTTTCTTGGTGTTTTCAATGTCTCCTCAGCACCATAATTTCAAACAGTTAAACATATTCGGCTAATAGTTACACAGATTAACCCCGACAGTTGTCGCAGTGGGTAAACTTGGACGTCTTGGATCGAATACCACCAGCAGCAATTTGTCAAGCCAGAAATGATCGCGGGGACGCGAGCCTAAGCCGGTATGAAAAGGCTGACTCGGGGTCGTGGAGATTAGTTCGCCTGTGGTTGGGAAACTCCCGGTTATTTAAAAAAATAGTTAACACAGATGTTCCATTTGCCATTCTAGCTTTTATGAACTCCACTGCAAATTTATGTTCTCAAAAGAAAAGGCAAAAGCCATGAAGCAATATGTGATATAAACATATTAAGGAAAGGCCATCACGAACAGATGATCACTGCTGCATTTTATTGATTATAGGATCCAACCTAGCATACCATAGTATCGCAAACATATTGCCAACAGAAGCCGATAAAATCTTTGGAGGTAAACACACGAATTCAATTGTTGGCTTTTGTATGGAGAAAACAATAAAACCAAGAGCCATTGGAAAACTAAGAGCACTTGGTTTCCCTCAAATGACAGTTAGCAACTCTTATATTTTATCACCACATAACTACGTAAGGCAATCAGCAGGTCTACATACGGAGATGTTGGGTTGCAGAATTTTGAGGAATTAAAAGTAACTCAACGAACACTGAACGTGAACCTTAATTCAGATACCTGATCTAATGATCCTAGTTGACACTTCTTCAAAAGTTCCTCCAAACATTGAAGCACACCTTCCGCCACGGTGTCACTCATTTTATGAGGTGTTTTTGGGACATCAATCATCATAGAACTCTCTTTGGAATCAACATTTGGTGAAGATCTGCAGGCAACAGCTGCATCCAACAGAAGCAGCAAGGGAAACAAAGTATAACTGAAAAAATAGATAGCAACCCATTAGTCAAACAATCAAAAGATTCAAACGGACAACAGAGAAAGGGAAAAAAGTGTTTCATCTGAAAGTATATTTGCAAACTTCCATCTTGTCAAACTCCGAATTTACACTATTTATTCAAATGTAAATATAATCATTGCAAAACAGTTTATAATTAATGTTGTGCATTGAAATATTATTTTCTTCCTCAATTCCTGTGTTAGTTGATATTCTAAAAGTAATACACTAGTAAAGGCACAAAATTACATTAAAAATAAAAATGTATAAATACTAAAATATTCTGATCCTGGCATTCTATTGTTTTACTTTACCATTAGAGCAATTGAAAACCTTTTAATCACTCAACTATGTGGCCTATAAAGAGGTAAAAGTTGTTTTCATAACCCAATTGTTTGATATTGTTTCACCCATGTCTACCCCGTTAACAAAATATACAAAAATAACTATCAACTCAATTAACTCTTAGTCTCCAAACCTAAATTTTCTATCCATTTCATTAAGTTGTAAACATCACCTTAACAGTTAACACCCAAAATCACTTAACATCCATGATCCATCAGAATATATCAACCAGCTAAACTCCCCATCCAATTTAACCCAACCCAAATACATTTTCATTTTTAGGGAGTGACATGAAGTTACAAACATGCCATTACTTTTTTACTATCATTTCTAACCATAACACCATACAACCACCATAAAATTCTTAGCTAATACTAAAGGTACAGTTAGAAACATAGTCATTCTTAAAAGTCGTTTTGGATATGTATCTCTAATTTTAAAATGGTGGGATTAATTACGCATGCATAGTATTTGCAAATATAGACCCCCTTAGTTTTAAATATGAATTTTGACTTTTTCAGTCAAATTGTCAATCCTAAAATTCAAAACAGCAACAAACTTCTTTGATTTTAACTATGATAAACTAATTATCATAAACTAACTAAATAGTATTACTAATTACCAAATTTGTTACTTTGAAAACCTCAATGAATTCATACTTGAATATAAAATTCCACAACTTGACTTAAAAATTCAAAATGTAACTCTAATTTTAGAAACGAGGGAGTACAATTAGTTAAGAAATAGAGAGAGGAGATGAACATACTCGAAGAAAGGCTGGAGAGAATCAGGCGAAGATCGGAGAAGGAAGCGATGAAGTTGAGAGAGAAAGTAGGGGTCCTTTTTAGGGTTTTGAAGGAGCTCAAGTAGTTGAATGCAGTACTGTTTCAGTTCAGAGAAAATGGTGGTCCTGCTCCGACTTTCTTCGCCCTCATCATTGAAATTTACAGACATAAAATTGCTTCGGATTTCTTCAATTTCTTCCATTGATGACCATAAAATTGCAGGGGAAAAACAGCTCCTTTTTGTTTTGTCAATGTGAAATTTGTGAATGAGTAGACGAGTCGCGAAGAAGCGCGAAACGGAATAATGTGTATGCGTTAATATAGTTCTCGTTACATATATTGGGCCTTCAGGCCTTATTAGAAACAATGGGCTGATAATACAGTTCACGATGTAATAGTCTACGGATCACCTAGGCCGTGGTATTTGAGACCATGATCTAAGCCCAAGACATATTAAATTATAGGAACAATTACATTTTATAGTACATTTTTAAAAGTAATTACAAAAATCATACATTCATAAAATAATTATAAAAATATGACACTTCATCATATATATTTACAATACTAATACAATTAAGAGTCCTTAAATTAAGGGATTAATATTAATGAGCTGACATAGCAAATTAGTTTACATCTTCTTTCGGTCTTTCTCTATCTACGTCTTTACTATTTCTCTCTCTTCTCCCTTACTACTTCTCTCTCTCCTCTCGAAGCCACTCGTCGTCGTTCTCTTTCGCCGCCGCCGCCGCAACACCATAGTCTCTCAACTCTGACAGAAAATTGAATACGTGACTTTCAGGCTATGTTTTCAGGCTAATACGTAATTTTCTGTGACGCCCCCAACATAGGTATACAACACCCATTCTGAGTCGTCAAAATACATGGTACAAAAACAACTACAACTTTATTAATACAACATAAAAACTGTGAGTTTAAATACAAATATTGTCATCTAAACAATATCCACACTCAAATAAGTCCTCATTACAATTATTGATACATTATTTTATAAAAATGGTGAGGACTACTAAAATGACTTTCTAGAACCTTCATTCCGTACCCCGACTAGTACTCGCTACATTATCGCCTCCTGAGAAGAAAAATGGAACAAAAAGGAAAAGGGTGAGCTCAACTAGCCCAGTAAAGAATATTATGACCAAGATAATATAGAACAAATTATCGTTAGTCTGCAACAGGGAAAAATCTAATAAAATACAATAGACAACAAGTTTTAAATCAATATTCGCAGCGGAAATAATAATTCATTTGAAGAGTTAAATAGAGAATAAAATATACTATCTTCTATATATGAATTTAAAAGTCCATCGTCAATATTTTATCCCTGTAACATCAATCAACATATATCTGGAATCAAATATTCATCATTGCACTACAGGCCAAAGATATTCATTAGTTGGTCATGTTCATCTAAACACCTGTTCATCTTTACACTACGGGCCAAAGATATTCATCAGAAATCATTCATCTTTGCACTACAGGCCAAAGATATTCAGTAATATCATCATTTAGGACTAAGGATGATGAAAAATATTTTAAAGAAAACGAATCTAGTGAAACAAAATAACAAATATTAAAAATTCGTATTTCGGTTTATCCATGTCCAAAAATACCTCATAAATAATCATAGAGGAGTAAAATTCAAGAATGATCAAAACATGGATACAATCAAAGCTAGTATTCATAATAGATATTTTGGACAAAAAAGAAGAAATTTTTATTTTTAGGATGAATGGTGCCAGATTCGTGAATAGGCAGATACGTGAATAAGTAACCCGACACACAAAAGTTCCAAATTTGATAAAAAGTTCAAACCAATATTTCAAGATAATGATATTGAAGAAAATAATATCATTTAAGAAGAAAATAACATCCTTACCTCGAAAAGGCAAGATACTTACATTTGAATCATCGCGATATAGTCTTGAAGGAACTCACACCATATAGCAACACTCAAGGTATCGAAATACTCACAAGAATACGCTCGATAATATAGAGAGAGAAAGAGAGAGAAAACTTTAGTTTCTGGTGTGATTTTCAATTCTAACCTAAGCACCCTATTTATAGGAAAATGCTTAGAACACCAAAGCAGAAAATTTAATAAAATATTAATATTTATTAAATAATCATACGCACCATTTGAATTCTCATTTCAACACATTTACCATAACCCACCAACTCACAAAACTTTCAAAAAACGTTTTTCTTAAAAATAATAATTAAAACTTCCAAAAATCAATTATTTCGGAACTTCGGAACTTCAATAATTCATAATAAATAGACCTTTTATTAGAAAAATTCAAACCTTATGTCTTTTCCATAGGAAATTCCATTCTCTACAACTTTGTAAGTTTAAGGTTTTCCAAATTCCAAATGTAAACCGGCCAAGAAATCCACAAGCAGACGATTTTACTGAAATTTTATAATCAAATTTCAGTCAAGAAATGGGCCTACAGACATGTTTAATATGTTTTAAACAACTTTTGCAATAAAAATACTCTTCCTCCTCATATACTCATATATCCCATATTCATTGTAAAATATCATCATTATTATATTATAATAATATAATAAAATATTATTTTATCAAAAAAGATAAAATATCGATTTTCAACAATTGTCACTTTAAAAATTTTCTCCATCTATATCCACATAAAATGAATATTTTCCTCATCATATAAATCAATAATTAATTATTCACAAATAATATTATCGAATCACAATACTAACAACCAGGCAGTTCCCAAGAAAGAGGGGCTTTCCAATAAGGATTTCTCCTTACTGGCACGCAATTAGGTGACCAAACTTCTCCTTAGACAGAACTTTCTAGATATTGCCAATAATGTTATCTAATAATATTATTCAGATAATATGAATTATTGCTTCGATAATGGAAAATACTATGTAGTGACAACTATCAAAAACAATGATAATATAAAATATCAACGCAATAATTATTGAATCAATAAAATAAAATAATCGAATAAGAATTATCGTAACAATTATTGAGTAGTGCCTTCTTCACGTAAGAATCAATAATTGGTGTAATAATTTGTGTCTACCAACGTGCAACAACGCATATTCTCGTGTTTTTTAACCACGGGGTATTCCAACAGTGATAATCTGTGAATAACTACAACCGTTATTTATAAACAACTTATACTTGTCATTTTCTTCATCCAATCGCTTTGTTAGTTATGGGGCCCCACAAAGGTCACTGGCACAATCACGAATATTCCCCAATAGTAAGAATATTCCACGACCAAACGAATATTCTCCGATAAAAATGAATATTTTATAACCACTTGCTTATTTAAAATATTTGTGCATTTTACCCATAACTAACCACATTAATCAAATCAACCTTTACTATTTCAAAATAATAAATAGAGGAAATTTAATTTTATTTATAATAAGTTGGGGTCTTACATTTTCTCACTCCAACTCTCTCACAACTGAAAGGATTTTGGTTTCTCTCTAAGGTATGCTTCTAATTTCTGTTAATTCTCATTCTACTAATTAATTGTCAATATGATCATATATATACGCTATGTTTCTAACAGAATGGGGTATTGATTGTTTGGATTTGTGTTATTTTTTATGTTTTGTATAGAATGGTTGATCTGAGGAAGAAGGATGAAAAGAAAAAAAGAATCAGAGGTGATTCTATTAAGGACTTGAAGAAATTTGTTTGGGTTTGTGCGGTTGGATTACGATTTTGATGTTCTGTAGTTAAAGCGAAGCTCGAGTTCATAGCAGAAGATATTTCCAACCCAAAATTTTTAAAGGTTTGCTAATTTAAATTTTGTTATTATTCTTTATCATATAACTTTGTTTGGTTACTTCTGCATTATGTTTTGGTTACTGTTAGCTTGTGATTCGGATACCATTTTTGTTACCTTGATTTGGTATTTTGGTTACTTTTTTATGTTGTTATGGTTACCATGTATTTGCTTAGTATACATGGTTGACTAAACTGGTTTTGGTGTACATGTTGTTTATGTATTGGTTACCATTAAAACATGTTTTGGTTATTATCATATAAATATTTGGTTACTTCTTTAGTATGTTTTTGGTTATTGTTAATTTCTGATTTGGATTCTATTTTTGTTTCCTTGAGTTGGGATTTTAGTTCTCTTTTTTTTTGTTGTTACGGTTACAATGTATTTGCTTAGTATATATGGGTTGACTAAAGCTGTGTTTGGTCTATATGTTATTTATGTATTGGTTACCATTAATATATGTTTTGGTTTCTTAACATATAATTTGTTTGGTTACTTCATTAGTATATTTTTTTGTTGTTGTTGGCTTATGATTTGGATACCATTTTTTTTCCTCAATTGGGATTTTGGTTACTTTTATATGTTGTTTTGGTTCAATGTATTTGCTTAGTATACATTGGTTGACTAAAGCTGGGTTTAGTATACATGTTGTTTATGTGTTGGTTACCATTAAAACATGGTTTAGTTCTTAGAATATATAAGCTGTTTGGTTACTTCTTTAGTATATTTTTTGGTATACATGTTTTTGTTTTGGTGACCTTTAAATTATGTTTTGGTTAATATTATATATAACTATTTGTTTCTTTGCATAAAATGGTTTCTGTACTACATGTTGTTTATATTTTGGTCACCATTAGATTATATAATATAACTTTTTAGTTCTTTGCTTTATTATGGTATGGTTAATGTTATATTATGATATGATAACTATTATTGTGCGATCGATATGGGATGTTGGTTATTTGTTATAGTCTGTTTTAGCTCTTGTGTAATTGTTATATTATGTTTTGGTTAGTATGCTTTTATTTGTTGGTCACTTCGTATCTATTTATGTTATAAATATTGTTTATATCTCAGTTACTAATGGTTGTGTAAATCGATTTTGTTTATTTGCGGTTATGGGATCTTTACTATGAGGAATGCAACAGAAAATTCACTGAAAAAGTTATATATTGGTGTGACATGGAAGTCTCCAGCATTATTACCAAGAAATTGAACCCAAGTCAGTTGGAGAAGTTTAAGGCATCATTAGTTTGTGGATGTTTTATTTTTGTAAATAATAAACCCAAGTCATAATAAACCATGTATTTGCTTAGTATACATTGATGTATTATTTTTGTAAATTCCTTCAAATATATTCTCAAGGGTTATGCTCTTCAGAAAATTCATTGGAAAAGTTATGGTTAAATGTACATGTGAGAGTATACATGGGTTGCCTAAACTTGGTTGGATATCTGAGTTGTTTCTATTTTGGTTACCATTAAAACATGTTCTGGTTACTTTCATATAACTATTTGGTTACTTCTTTATTATGTTTTGGTTACTGTTACTTATGGTTTGGCTATTATTATTGTGTCCTCAATGTGGGATTTCAGATACTTTTATTTTTTATTCTGGTTAATATGTAATTGTTTAGTATACATGGATTGTCTAAATTGGGTTTCATTACATGATGTTTTACATTTTGGTTACCATTAAAACACATGCTACAGTTTACTTATCATATAATTATGTAGTTCTTGTTTTATTATGTTACATTATGGTTCTTGTTATTAGTAACGAGATAGTTTCAAGCTTGTATCGGGACAAACATCAATTGTTAAATGTATACGTATGTGAGTGTCTATTTATCTACAAGCTTGTTAGTAACGAGATAATTATCATAGATATAGTTTCAAGCTTATTAGTAACCGAGATAATTATAAAGCTTATCAAAATTTGTTATAAAGTGTTAAATGTATATGTTTTATTTATACCTGTCATCATGATAGAATAAGAAACTCCAATTAAGAGTTCTCATTTATATATATGATGGTCACTTATAGATCTAATATTAAAATAAAAATAGGTTAAGAGGTGCAGTTGGTAACCAAACTTGCATATAAGGGTAACCATTTTAGTTTTTGTTAGTAACCAAATAATTAAAAACTTATATCAGAACAATTATCAAGTGCTTAATGTACATGTTAGGGTTCCCATTTATCTAGCTGATGGATACTTTTAAATTACATAGTTATAAAAGTTATTTGGAAATGGTTCATGCCAGTTGGTAACTAAATATGAATATAGAGGTAACCATTTTATTTTAGATGGGTAACCAAATTTACATAAAAATGTTTGAAACGATTACCAATTGTTGATGTATATATTTACTTTATATTGATAACTCATGATGGAATAAAAAATTAAAATATTAATCAACATCAATTTTTAGTTTATCATACACCATCAAAATGTTACCAACCATGTGGTTAATGGTTACTAACAGTAAACAATTATATATTCCTGTAAATAATTAAATTTGTTGTATTGTTTACTGTTAGTCTCCATTGTATAACAACTGAATAAACATTATAAAGTAACCAAATCAATATTAGACAGTAACCAAATTACATAATCTTAGTAACTAGAATATAAACCACATTTTTACATGCATTTTTGAAGGCCTAAATGATGGAATTTGACCAAAAAACCTGCGAGTTCACCTGACAAAATTTGGTGACTTTGGATCGTTGACCCGTTTTCAATGAAATTAGGCTCCGAAAATGCCCAAATTCGACACTCCAAACTTGACAGAGATTGTCAAATTGTCACTGCAACTAAATAAACATTATTCTGTAACCAATTAAATAGTATACAACAACTAATATATATAATCAGATTAACAGTTGTATGAAGGTAACCAATGTAGTCAATAAGTAACCACCAATATAAAAGAAACAATTATAAAACTCAATAACATTATAGAGTAACCAAATAAACACCTTACAATATCTAAATACATATTATACAGTAACCAAGATGTATGTAATTAGTAGCCAATATTATAAAAAATATTTTTACATTCATTTTACAACCAAAACAATCGATAATGACTTTGTTACAAATTAAAGACTAACGGTGTATGAAGGTAACCAATATAGTTAATCGGTAACCATCGATATAAAAAAATCGATTATAAAACACAATAATATTATGTAGTAACCATGGTAATATTACGAGAAACAAGTCGTAATTATATACTAACCAAATCCAGTTAGGCGATAACAACATATATTTACTTAGTATCCATAACATAAAACATATTTGACATGCATTTTTTACAACAAAAAACAAATAATATATAAAATCCATCAATATGTACTTAAAGATCCAACGATTTGCAGGAAGGTAACAATGTATTTAATAAGTAACCATCAATATAAAAACATCGATAGAATATACATTTAAAGTATCTGACAACCAAATAAATATTATCGATAACCAAATCAATAATAAGCGGTAACAATTTATATGTTCTTAGTAACGAGAATATAAAACATATTTTTACATTCATTTTGCAATCAAAAGCAATCGATTATACTAACGTAGTGACCAATCAAAAAAGCGAAAAACTTAAGAAAGGTAACCAATATCACGAGTATATAGTAACCACGGGTAAACGAATAAACATTAATTTAAAGTATACAAAGAACCAAATAAACATTATACGATAACAAATCAATAATAAATAGTAACCAATTTATATGTACTTAGTTACCAGAATATAAAACATATTTTTACTTGCATTTTGCAATCAAAACAGTCAGTATATAACTTTGTGACCAATTAAAGAGCAAAAAACTTAAGAAAGGTAACCAATATACGAGTATATAGTAACCACGGGGTAACCAAATAAACATTTAAAGTATACAGCAACCAAATAAACATTATACAGTAACCAAATCAATAATAAACAGTAACCAATTTATATGTACTTAGTAACCAGAATATAAAACATATTTTTACATGCATTTTGAAATCAAAAGCAATTCGATATCTAAAGAGAATTTGTAGAAAAAGAAGTTGGGTATCGAGTAAATCTTCTCGTAATCATTCACGTTCATTATATATATATAATATAAAGAAGTTGTACTTCAATTCAATTCTAATCATTATTCGATGCATTGATCTTCGATCTTGTTGATCTTGAAGTTGCTGTTGATCTTGGAGTTGTTGTTGATCTTGAAGTTGTTGATCTTCTCCTCTATTATCCTATCTCAGAGTTGCATCTCGTCTTCTCCGATCTTTCGTTGCTCTATTTTTTCTGATCTCAAAGTTGCCTTTTTTCTTCATTAGCGTGATTTTAGGACGGGTCAGTTGGAAATTTGAAAGTCGGTAACTGACGTGTAGGAGTTAATAATGCGTAATTTTAGCAATGTAATATTGTCTTGCGTTATTTTTGTAATTATTTTATGGATGCTTTATTTTTGTAATTACTTTCTAATTGTTGTATATTAATGTTAAGGACCCTAAATTATAATTCCTACGCTTTAAAAAAATAGATTTTGTTAGAAATAAATATACATAAACCTTTGGCCTTCCTGCCTTTGAACTTCCTGTCCTTTCCTCTTCCGTTTCTCTGTCTTATACTCCCTCCATCCCAGCATAAAAGTCCAGGTGAACTTTTCACGCATATTAAGAAAAAGAATAAAATAACAAAATTGCCCATAATAATGTCATTAAATATAGAGAGAGAATTAGAATATGAAAAGTATGAGATATTTAATGCAACAGGCATAATAGAAAAAAATGTGTAAAGGTTTGGTTATTAAAGAAAAATGGACATTTAACATAGGACTACCCAAAATAGTAATAAGGACTTTTATCCGGGGACGGATGGAGTATGTCTTAGGGGTGTTTGATTAGCTCTTAACGTCTCTTAATTGGATTGCCTCTGATTCGGTCAGAGACAAAACATGTTTGGTAAAAAAAAATTGCCTATTAATCGATTTGACACAAAATTAAAACTTAACCATTTAGAGGCACATCTGAATGAGTTTATATTTTTTAGACAAAAATACCCTCTTTGATATTATTAATTTCCTTTTGTATCCATTTTAACCCTCTTTCTCTCTCTCTTCATTAAGATCCATCACAAGTCAATGATCATACCTGTAAGACCCCAAAATTTTTTAAATAAAAAGGAATTTCCTTTATTTATTATTTTGAAATAGTAAGGGTTGATTTGATTAATGTGGATAGTTAAGGGTTAAATACGCAAATATTTCAAAATAAGCAAGTGGTTATAAAATATTCATTGTTGTGTGGGAATATTCGTTTGGTCGTGGAATATTTAGATGCTTGTCGGGGAATATTAAATTGACGCAATAGCTGACCATGTGTGGGCCCCATAACGGAAAGTGATTGGATGAAGAAAACGACAAATATAAGTTGTTTTTAAATAACTGGCAGTAGTTGTTACAAGATTATATTGTTGGAATACCGGTGGTTAAAACACACTAATACGCGTTGTTGAACAAGAAGACTTGGTATTGCACCAATTATTGATTCTTACGTGAAGAAGACACTACTCAATAATGGTTACGATAATTATCGCTCGAAGATTTTATTGAGTTAATAATTCTTTGCGTTGATATTTTATATTATTGTTGTTTCAATAATTGTCATTACACAAGATCTTTCATTATCGAAGCAATAATTCATATTATCTGAATAATATTATTAGATAACATTATTGGCAATGTCTAGAAAGTTCATCTAAGGAGAGGTTTGGTCACCTAATCAAGGCGGCGCAAGAAGAAGAAATTCTTATTCGAAGCCCCCTCTTTCTGAACCGCGCTCGGTTGTCAATATTGTGATTTCGTAATATTATTTGTGAATAATTAATTATTGATTTATATGATGAGGAAAATATTGATTTTATGTGGATATAGATGGAGAAAAATTTTAAAATGACAATTGTTGAAAATTAATATTTTATCTTTTCTCGATAAAATAATTCATTTAAATATATTATTTTAATAATATATTAACGGTGATATTTTTACAACGAATGTGGGATATATGAGTATACGAGGAGGAAGAGTATTTTTGTTGCAATAAATGTTTAAAACATGTTAAACATGTCGGTGGACCCCATTTATTGACTGAAATTTGATTATAGCCTGTAAAATCGCCCGTTTGTGGATTTAGGTCAATTTCTATTTGGAATTTGGAAAACCTTTCTTCCGAAAAAGTTGTAGAGAATTGAATTTCCTATAAAAACTAGCGAGATTCAATTTTTTCGATGAAAGGGCTATTTATTATGAATTATTGAAGTTTCGAAGTCTCCGAAATAATTAATTTTTGTAAGTTTTAATTATTTATTTTATGAAAAACGTTTTTTATCATTTCTTTCTAGAAGGTGGCATGTGGGAAATGCTAGGATCTGAATTCTAAGGTTGGCGTATGAATTTGATATATATATATATATTAATTTATTAAATTTTCTGCTTTGGTGTTCTAAGCAATTTCCTATAAATAGGGTGCTTAGGTTAGAATTGAAAATCACACTTTAAACTCAAGTTTTCTCTCTATATTATCGAAAGCGTATTCTTGTGAGTATTTTGAGTATACTTTGAGTATTGCTATACTGATGCTGCAAGTCCAAGTCATAGCTTTATATCGGTGTTTCAATTAGAAGATCTTGATCTTTCGAGGTAAAGGATATATATTTTTTTTGTAATGATATTATTTCTTCAATATCATTATCTTTGAAATGTTGATCGAAGTTTTTATCAAATTTGGAACTTTTTCATGTCGGGGTTACTATTCATGGGTTACTATTCATGAGTTACTATTCACGAGTTACTATTCATAAGTTACTTATTCACGAAGTTACTATTCACTTAGTACTATTCATGAAGCGTGAAGATGTTTTTTGTGGAATTTCTATCTTTTGGTGTCTGAGTTACTATTCACGATATCAAGACTATTCACGATATCTCAAGACTATTCACGATACTCAGATTATTCAATAGAAAAATAAAATTTCTTCTTTTCGTCTAAAACATCTATTCGGATACTAACTCGATTGTATCCATGTTTTGATCATTCTTGAATTTTACACCACTATGATTATTTTTGAGGTATTTTTGGGCGTGAATAAAACCAAGTACGAATCCTTAATCCTTAATCCTTGTCATTTTGTTTTCCTTTGGATTCGTTTCTTTAAAAATATTTTTCATCATCCGATCTTAAATGATGATATTATTGAATATCTTTGGCCCGTAGTGCAAAGATGAATGATTTCAAGAATATCTTTGGCTCAGTAGTGCAAAGATGAGCAGTGTTGAGATGAACATGACCGATTGATTAATATCTTTGGCACTCAGAGTAAAAGATGAGCAGTGTTTAAATGAATACATTAATCGGTGATGAATATCTTCGCTGTAGAAAGTGCAAAGATGAATATTTGATTCCGGATGTATATTGATTGATGTTACTGAGGATAAAATATTGATGATGGACTATTAAATTCATAAATTATAGTAGATTTCATTCTCTACGTAACTTCTTACATGAATTATTATTTCATTGCGAATATTGATCCTAAAACTTGTTGCTCATTGTATTCTATCGATTTTTCCTCGTTGAAGACTAACGATAATTTGTCAGATATTATCTTAGTCATAATATTCTTTCTTGAGCTAGTTGAGCTCACCCTTTTCCTTTTTGTTCCATTTTTCTCGTGGAGGCGAGAAAATAATAGAAATCTGAGTCTGGGTATGGAATGAAGGTTTTAGAAAGGATTGTTTAGTAGTCCTCACCATTTTTGTAAAATAATGTATCAATAAATGTGATGAGGATTTATTTGAGTATAGATATTGTCAGAAGATAATATTTGTATTCAAACTCACGTTTTTCTTGTTGTAATAATAAAGTTGTAGTTGTTTACGTACCATGTATTTGGCGACTCGTGAATGGGTTGGATGGAATGGACCTATTTTGGGGGCGTCATGGTTGGTATCGAGCTTAGGATATGATCTCTGGCGGAGATCGGGGAATAGAACTAGGAGGGGAGAGACGAGTAAATCCTTCACCAAGTGTGTCCTACCTAAGCTTATTTGTTAGTTGGTCAAGATATAGGATATTATGTGATATATTGATTTCCTTAATTAACCCTTGTTTTTATGACGATGATTTGAGAATGTCGATTGAGAATATTAACAAATGGAGTAAATGAGGCCGTGGAGATGCCTGTACATACCAACGAGGAGAACGGCACAACAGTGGCAATGTTCCTCCCGTGAACAACACCACCGAGCGAGATGATGAACGAGGGATGTTTAGAAGCTTTTTGCGATTCATGCAAAATCGCACGAGGAGACTCGTGTTCAAAATACAGTGAAATGATAGCAATTCACGGGTGGTCATGCCAAGCGATTCAAAGAGTTGGGACCACGAGTGCTGGGAAAGCGGATCCGATTAAAGCGCGAGACGTGGGTCAAACAAATTACCAAGATATTCGATGTCTTGGGATGCACGGAGGAACAGAAGTTCCATTCGCCACCTTTATGTTCCGTGGCGAAAGCGATTCATGGTGGGAATCAGGAAGCGCATCCATCCATTACAGACTCAAAGATGTCATGGGAGACGTTTGAAGCAGTTCAATGACAAGTACTTCCACGAAAGTATTCGGCTATATGAAGGAAGTGGAGTTTATTAGACTAGAAGCGAATAACATGGCGGTGTCCCAAAGACGAGGCGAAGTTCGCGGAGTTATCCAGTTTGCACCTCATTTGGTGGAGAATGAGGAACGATGACGCGGATGTTTTTCGAGAGGTTTGAAACCCGACATACGCCAAGATCTCATTTCTCATAAATTTTTCTCTATTCGGATGTTGTCAGCAGGCTCGATTGTTAGAAGCGAGATAACGAGTACGTTCGATCGAGGGACCATAACCGAGGATCATATAGAAGATAGCAGATCATCGAATAACGATAACCGGCGGAGAAAGAAGAATACGAGACAAAGGCGGTAACCACACTGGTGGTAATCGTGGCCATGAAAATAGAAGAAGCGAGTCGGGAGGAGATTTTAAAAGAGGAGATTCAACAACGACCATGTGAAGACGTCGGTACCAAAGAGCAACTAGTTTTAAGGGAGGAGAACGACCACCCGGTCATATATGCTACAAATGCGGAAAAGAGGACATATCGGTCAAAGCGCCCTACAGTTCAAGGTATGCTATAATTGTGGAAAGGAAGGACATATCGCTCGAGATTATGCGATGGCGAAACCTAGTTCAATGAGGATGGTGACTCAAAAGATCGTCCCGTAAAAGTCAAAGTCAACGATTCCGGAAGAAGCGTTTGTTGTGACCGGTCAAAATGCGAGGAACCCGAACGAAGTTAGCACAGGTTAGTTAATTATAAATTCTTGCTTAAGTATATACCTTACTAGATATTGGTTCTACCCATTCTTTTATCTCTCTTACTTTGCGCTCAACGTTTGAACTTGACTACGGAGAAATTAAACTTTGACCTATCTGTGGAGATTCCATTAGGAGAAACTTTCATTACATCCGTTGTTTAAAAATCTTGCTTGATTCAAGTTGGCACTATCACATTTACCGTTAACCTTATTTCTATAGAGATATTTGCTTTTGATGTGATTTTAAGGTTAACTACTCATCATGCCAAATTAATTGCTTTTTGTAAGGTTGTTAGTTTTCGTATTCCTAAGCAACCTGTTATTCAATTCAAGCAATCAAACCATCAGTAGTCAAACATTTTCATATCAAGCCATGAAGTCATTCGTTTATTTACGGATGTCAAGTTTTCTTAGTCCATGTTATGGATTTGAATAAAGACACGTCGATTTGAATAATATTCTGTTGTTATTGATTTTTCCCGACGTATTTCTGAAGAATTTCTTGGCTTACTCCCAAAGCTCGATATTAAATTTTGTATCGACTTTGAACCCGAGACAAAACTCATTTCTAAAATCTCATATCGAATGGCTCTATTGAACTTCGGGAGTTAAAAATTCAACTATAGAATTTGGTACCGAGCCTTTATTTTGTGACTTCCTTTGTGGAATTCACCTAAGCCGAACTCTCTGTAGGGACGTCATATTCGATGCGATATAAAGCGATAGGTGTCATTGTGACGTCTTTATCCAAGATTGGGATATGAGTCACGATTGAGAGCAACCTAAGTCGATTATCGAAAGACGTAGCTTTCTGAAGCTTAGTTGGTTATTATCGGAGATTCGTTGAAGGATATTCTCGAATCGCTATTCCATTAACTTGGTGACTCGTAGAGATACAAAATTCGAATGGAGCAAGGAATGTGGGAAGAGCTTGAAGAACTCAAGAGGAGACTCATTTCAAAGACATGTTTCGATCATACGCCATCCCGAAAAGCGAACGTGGTAATGACGCGGTGTGAGTAGAAGATTATATGCGGAACGAAGTGCGATGATGTCAAGTATACGATAGAGCCAACTTTAATAGAAAAAGTTAAGGTTGCTCAAGCCACCGCAATCCGGGAGTTGATGCGTATGAAGAAGAAAGTACAAGAAGGAGCTATTAGGGCGAGAATTGATACTTCGAGTCCACTCTAGACTTTGTGTTCCTAACGACTACGATTTGAAGTACAAGATTATGATGGAGGCACACAATACGCCATTTGCAATCCATCACGGAAGTACTAAAATGTATCGTGATCTTGACATACATTTTGGTGGAACAATATGAAGAGAGAGATTGCAAAGTTTATCTCGATGTGTTTAACTTGCTAACGTGTAAAGGTGAGCATCTTGTACCTAAGGGTCCGTTGCAACCACTTGAGATTCGGAATGGAAGTGGGAACACATTACTATGGATTTCGTTCTGGGTCTTCCTGCGGTTTCTCAAGGCATCAATGCTATTTGGGTTATTATTTGATAGATTAACCAAGTTCCGCTTTTTCTTTACCGATACGAGAGACTTATTCCTTGAACGTCTTTCTCGTATGTGACGTAAATGAGATTGTGAGATTGCATGGCATGCCAAGTATCCATAGTTTTAGATCGTGACCCAAGATTCACTTCATGATTTTGGGTTAGAAAGCTATGGGCACGCAATTTACGATTGGGTTTGGCATACCATCCTCAAACGGATGGACAATCGAAAGGACTACTCAAACTCTTGAAGATATATTAAAACTCGTGTCCTAGATTTCAAAGGAAGTTGGGATAAGTACTTGCCATTGGTGGAATCCTCATACAACAATAGTTATTAAACAAATATAGGCATGGTTCCATTCAAGCATTATATGGACGAAAATGTCGTTCTCCAATATGTTGGGATGAGGTGGGTGAAGCAACATTGTTGGGACCCGAAGTTAAGACGTGATGATCTAGAAAAGATCCAAATGATTCGACAACGATATACAAACGGCACAAGATCGACAAAAGAGTTATGCGGATCTTCATCGAAAGGACGTGGAATTTAATGTAGGGGATCATGTATTGTTGCGAGTTGCCTCATGGAAGGGAGTTACAAGATTTGGGAAGAGAGGAAAGCTCAATCCACGATTTATCGGTCCATTTCAAATTCGGACCGAGTAGTAGGAAATGTAGCCTATAGACTTGCGTTACCTCAAAGTATGTCTCGTGTTCATAATGTGTTTCACATATATCGTACTTCAGTAAATATGTGAAAGACCGAACCACGTTATAGAGTTAGAACCCGGGACGAGATAGCCAAGACTTAACGTATGAGGAGGTACTGTCAAGATTTTGGATAGGAAGGAGCATGTCCCTACGCCAAGAAAGGTTATACCACAAGTTAAAGTTTTGTGGAGGAATCATGCTATAGAGGAAATGACACGGGAGTTGGAAAGCGGAAATGAAAGCGAGGTATCCTCACCTTTTCAAACACCAGTATCGCGACGCCAATTTCGAGGACGAAATTTCATAAGGAGGGAGGTTGTATGACCCCAAAATTTTTAAATAAAAAGGAATTTCCTTTATTTATTATTTTGAAATAGTAAGGGTTGATTTGATTAATGTGGATAGTTAAGGGTTAAATACGCAAATATTTCAAAATAAGCAAGTGGTTATAAAATATTCATTGTTTGCGGGGAATATTCGTTTGGTCGTGGAATATTCATGCTTGTCGGGGAATATTAAATGCTGACGCAAGTATGACCATGTGTGGGCCCCATAACGGAAAGTGATTGGATGAAGAAAATGACAAATATAAGTTGTTTTTAAATAACGGCGTAGTAGTTATTCAAGTATTATCTTGTTGGAAATTCAGATGGTTAAAACACACTAATACGCGTTGTTGAGCAAGAAGCACTTGGTATTGCAACAATTATTGATTCTTACGAAGAAGGCACTACTCAATAATGGTTACGATAATTACTTCGCTCAAGATTTTATCGAGTTAATAATCACTGCGTTGATATTTTATATTCTTTGTTGTTTCAATAATTGTCATTACACGGTATCTTTCATTATCGAAGCAATAATTCATATTATCCGAATAATATTATTAGATAACATTATTGGCAATGTCTATAAAGTTACGTCAAGGAGAGGTTTGGTCACCTAATGCGGCGTCAAGAAGAAGAAATTCTTATTGGAAAGCCCCCTCTCTTCTGGGAACCGCACGGTTGTCAATATTGTGATTACTCGTAATATTATTTGTGAATAATTAATTATTGATTTATATGATGAGGAAAATATTGATTTTATGTGGATATAGATGGAGAAAATTTTTAAAATGACAATTGTTGAAAATTAATATTTTATCTTTTCTCGATAAAATAATTCATTTAAATATATTATTTTAATAATATATTAACGGTGATATTTTTACAACGAATGTGGGATATATGAGTATACGAGGAGGAAGAGTATTTTTGTTGCAATAAATGTTTAAAACATGTTAAACATGCTTGGACCCCATTTATTGATCGAAATTTGATTATACACGTGTAAAATCGCCTCGTTTATGGATTTTGGTCAATTTCTATTTGGAATTTGGAAAACCTTTCTTACGCAAAGTTGTAGAGAATTGAATTTCCTATAAAAACTCGTGATATTTGAATTTTCGATGAAAGGACTATTTATTATGAATTATTGAAGTTCAAGTCTCAAATAATTAATTTTTGTAAGTTTTAATTATTTATTTTATGAAAAACGTTTTTATCATTTCTTTCTAGAAGGTGGCATGTGGGAAATGCTAGGATCTGAATTCTAAGGTTGGCGTATGAATTTGATATATATATATATATATATATATATTAATTTATTAAATTTTTTTCGCTTTGGTGTTCTAAAGCAATTTCCTATAAATAGGTGCTTAGGTTAGAATTGAAAATCACAATTGGAAAATGAAGTTTTTCTCTCTATATTATCGAAGCGTATTCTTGTGAGTATTTTGAGTATACTTTGAGTATTGCTATACGGTGCAAGTCCAAGTCATAGCCTTTATATCCAGGTGTTTCAATTTAGAAATCTTCGATCTTTCGAGGTAAGGGATATTATTTTTTTTTTGTAATGATATTATTTCTTCAATATCATTATCTTTGAAATGTTGATCTGAAGTTTTTATCAAATTTGGAACTTTTTTCATGTCGGGTTACTATTCATGGGTTCTTATTCATGAGTTACTATTCACGAGTTATTATTCATAAGTTCTTATTCACGAGTTCTTATTCACGAGTACTATTCATGAAGCGTGAAGATGTTTTTGTGGAATTTCTATCTTTTGGTGTCTGAGTTACTATTCACGATAATGACTATTCACGATATCTGAAGACTATTCACGATACTTCAGATTATTCATAGAAAAATAAAATTTCTTCTTTTCGTCAAAACATCTATTCGGATACTAACTCGATTGTATCCATGTTTTGATCATTCTTGAATTTTACACCACTATGATTATTTTTGAGGTATTTTTTGGCGTGAATAAAACCAAGTACGAATCCTTAATCCTTAATCCTTGTCATTTTGTTTCTTTGGATTCGTTTCTTTAAAAATATTTTCATCATCCTCGTCTTAAATGATGATATTATTGAATATCTTTGGCCTGTAGTGCAAAGATGAATGATTTCTGAAGAATATCTTTGCCCTGTAGTGCAAAGATGAACAGGTGTTGAGATGAACATGACCGATTGATTAATATCTTTGGCTCAGTAGTGCAAAGATGAGCAGTGTTTAAATGAATATGACTAATCGATGAATATCTTTGGCCTGTAGTGCAAAGATGAATATTTGATTCGGATGTATATTGATTGATGTTATGAGGATAAAATATTGATGATGGACTATTAAATTCATAAATTATAGTAGATTTCATTCTCTACGTAACTCTTTATGAATTATTATTTCATTTGCGAATATTGATCTCGAAACTTGTTGTCATTCAGATTCTATCGATTTTTTCCTGTTGAAGACTAACGATAATTTGTTGTATATTATCTTAGTCATAATATTCTTTATCGAGCTAGTTGAGCTCACCCTTTTCCTTTTTGTTCCATTTTTCTCGGGAGGCGAGAAAATAGCGCGATGCTGAGTCGGGGTATGGAATGAAGGTTTTAGAAAGGATTGTTTAGTAGTCCTCACCATTTTGTAAAATAATGTATCAATAAATGTGATGAGGATTTATTTGAGTATAGATATTGTCTAGAAGATAATATTTGTATTCAAACTCACAGTTTCTTGTTGTAATAATAAAAGTTGTAGTTGTGTTTCGTACCATGTATTTGGCGACTCGAGAATGGGTTGGATGGAATGGACCTATTTTTGGGGCGTCATAGTTGGTATCGAGCTTAGGGATATGATCTCTGGCGGAGATCGGGGAATAGAACTAGGAGGGAGAGACGAGTAAATCCTTCACTAGTGTGTCCTACCTAAGCTTATTTGTTAGTTGGTCAAGATATAGGATATTATGTGATATATTGATTTCCTTAATTAACCCTTGTTTTATGACAAGATTTGAGAATGTCGATCGAGAATATTAATGATTGGAGTAAATGAGGCCGTGGAGATGATCTGTACATACCAACGAGGAGAACGTGCAACAGTGGCAATGTTCCCTCCGTGAACAACACCATGAAAGCGAGATGATGAACGAGGGGATGTTTAGAAGCTTTTTGCAGTTCATGCAAAATCGAGACGAGGAGACTCGTGTTCAAAATCTGGTGAAATGATAGCAATTCACGGGTGGTCACGGCCAAGCGGTTCAAAGAGTTGGGACCACCTGCGAGTGCAGGGAAAGCCGGATCCGATTAAAGCGGAGACGTGGGTCAAACAAATTACCAAGATATTCGATGTCTTGGGATGCACGGAGGAACAGAAAGTTCCATTCGCCACCTTTATGTTCCGTGGCGAGGCAGACATCGGTGGGAATGCGTGAAGCGTACCCATCCATTTTTTTCAAAGATGTCATGGGAGACGCGTTTGAAAGCAGTTCAATGACAAGTACTTCCACGAAAGTATTACGTATATGAAGGAAGTGGAGTTTATTAGACTAGAGCAGAATAACATGGCGGTGTCGATGCGGCGTAAGTTCGCGGAGTTATCCGTGTTGCACCTCATTTGGTGGAGAATGAGGAACGATGACGCGGATGTTTCGAGAGGTTTGAAACCCGACATACGTCGAAGATCTCATTTCTCATAAATTTTCTCTCTATTCAGATGATGTTGTCAATGGGGCTCGGTTGTTAGAGAAGCGAGAGATAACGATACGTTCGGAGAGGGACCATAACCGAGGATCATATCAGAAGATAGCGATCATCGTAATAACGATAACCGGCGGAGAAAGAAGAATACAGACAAAAGCGGTAACCACTCTGGTGGTAATCGTGGCCATGAAAATAGAAGAAGCGAGTCGGGAGGAGATTTTAAAAGAGGAGATTCAACAACCACCATGTGAAGACGTCGGCGCCAAAGTAGCAACTAGTTTTAAGGGAGGAGAAGCGACCACCGGTCATATATGCTACAAATGCGGAAAAGAGGGACATATCGGTCAAAAGCGCCACAACAGTTCAAGGTATGCTATAATTGTGGAAAGGAAGGACATATCGCTCGAGATTATGCGATAAAGCGAAACCTAGTTCAATGGGGATGGTGACTCAAAAGATCGTCCCGAGAAAAAGTCAAAGTCAACGATTCCGGAAGAGCGTTTGTTGTGGTGGTCAAAATGCGAGGAACCCGAACGAAGTTAGCAGGTTAGTTAATTATAAATTCTTGCGAAGTATATACCTTACTAGATATTGGTTCTACCCATTCTTTTTATCTCTCTTACTTGCGCTCAACGTTTGAACTTGACTACGGAGAAATTAAACTTTGACCTATCTGTGGAGATTCCATTAGGAGAAACTTTCATTACATCCGTTGTTTAAAAATCTTGCTTGATTCAAGTTGGCACTATCACATTACCGTTAACCTTATTTCTATAGAGATATTTGCTTTTGATGTGATTTTAAGGTTAACTACTCATCATGCCAAATTAATTGCTTTTGTAAGGTTGTTAGTTTTCGTATTCTAAGCAACTCGTTATTCAATTCAAGCAATCAAACCATTGTAGTCAAACATTTTCATATCAAGCCATGAAGTCATTCGTTTATTACGGATGTCAAGTTTTCTTAGTCCATGTTATGGATTTGAATAAAGACACGTCGATTTGAATAATATTCTGTTGTTATTGATTTTCCCGACGTATTTCTGAAGAATTTCTTGGCTTACTCCCAAAGCTTGATATTAAATTTTGTATCGACTTTGAACCCGGTACAAAACTCATTTCTAAAATCTCATATCGAATGGCTCCTATTGAACTTCAGGAGTTAAAAATTCAACTATAGAATTTGGTACCTGAGCCTTTATTTTGTGACTTCCTTTGTGGAATTCACCTAAGCCAGACTCTCTGTAGGGGACGTCATATTCGTGCGATAGTAAACTGATAGGTGTCATTGTGACGTCTTTATCCAAGATTGGGATATGAGTCACATTGAGAGCAACCTAAGTCGATTATCGAAAGACGTAGCTTTGAGGCTTAGTTGGTTATTATCGGAGATTCGTTGAAGGATATTCTCGAATCGCTATTCCATTAACGGTGACTCGTAGAGATACAAAATTCGAATGGAGCAAGGAATGTGGGAAGAGCTTGAAGAACTCAAGAGGAGACTCATTTCAAAGACATGTTCGATCATGCCATCCCGGAAAAGCGAACGTGGTAATGACGCGGTGAGTGAAGAAGATTATATGCGGAGGAGCGAGTGCGATGATGTCAAGTATACGACATAGAGCCAACTTTAATAGAAAAGTTAAGGTTGCTCAAGCCACCCGACCCGGAGTTGATGCGTATGAAGAAGAAAGTACAAGAAGGAGCTATTCTTAAGCGAGAATTGATACTTGAGTCCACTCTAGACTTTGTGTTCCTAACGACTCGATTTGAAGTACAAGATTATGATGGAGGAGGCACAATACGCCATTTGCAATCCATCTCGGAAGTACTAAAATGTATCGTGATCTTCGACATACATTTTGGTGGAACAATATGAAGAGAGAGATTGCAAAGTTTATCTCGATGTGTTTAACTTGTTAACGTGTAAAGGCGGAGCATCTTGTACCTAAGGGTCCGTTGCAACCACTTGAGATTCTCGGAATGGAAGTGGGAACACATTACTATGGATTTCGTTACGGGTCTTCTGCGGTTTCTCAAGGCATCAATGCTATTTGGGTTATTGTTGATAGATTAACCAAGTCTCGCTCATTTCTTACCGATACGAGAGACTTATTCCTTGTTTGACCGATTCTGCAAGGGCACAATTCTTTTCAAAATCGATCTTCGTTCGGATATCATCAATTTGAAAATTAGAATCGAGGATATTCCAAAGACCGCCTTCGTGAACTCCTCGGTATGGGCATTATGAATTCTTAGTCATGTCTTTCGGACTAACTAATGCTCCTGCTGGCTTTCATGGATATGATGAACCGAGTATTCAAGGAATATTTGGATCGGTTCGTTGTTGTCTTTATTGATGACATCCTTATATATTCCAAAAGTCGTGAAGATCATGAGCACCATTTGAAGTCGGGTACTCAAAGGCTTCGTGAAAACCAACTATATGCCAAATTGAAGAAATGCGAGTTCGGCCGAGGAAGTAGCCTTTCTTGGGCATGTGGTGTCAAAACATGGAGTATCTGTTGATCCCAAGAAAGATTGAAGCAATATAAAGTTGGGAGCAACCGAAGTCGGTGATCAAGTCACGTAGCTTTTGGGCTTAGTGGTTATTATCGGAGATTCGTGGAAGGGTTTTCTTGAATCGTTACTCCATTAACTCGCCTAACTCGAAAGGATACTGAAATTCGTTTAAGCGAAGAATGCGAGAAAAGTTTCCAAGAGCTTAAGAGGAGACTTATTTCTAAGACTGTTCTAACAATACCATCTGGTTCGGATGGATTTGTTATCTCTGACGATGCTTGAGCAAAGGGTTAGGATGTGTTCTCATGCAACGTGGGAAAGTCATAGCCTATGCCTCGCGACAACTTAAAGAGTATGAGAGGAATTATCCTACTCATGATCTAGAGTTAGCGTGATCGTTTCATGCTTAAAGATATGGAGGCACTATCTATATGGGGAGAAAGTGGAGATATATTCGGACCATAAAAGCCTTAAATATTTCTTCACTCAAAAAGAACTCAACATGCGGCGGTGGCGTTGGCTCGAGCTATTGAAAGACTACGACCACACTATTCAATACCATCCCGGTAAAGTTTAACGTGGTAGGTGGCGCATTGAGTAGAAGATCATATGCGGAACGAACGAGTGCGATGATGTCAAGTATACGATAGAGCCAACTTTAATAGAAAAAGTTAAGGTTGCTCAAGCCACCCGGCAGGGAACGATACGTATGAAGAAGAAAGTACAAGAAGGAGCTATTCCTAAGCGAGAATTGATGAAGAAGGAATACTTGAGTCCACTCTAGACTTTGTGTTCCTAACGACTACGATTTGAAGTACAAGATTATGATGGAAGCACACAATACACCATTTGCAATCCATCTGGGAAGTACTAAAATGTATCGTGATCTTCGACATACATTTTGGTGGAATAATATGAAGAGAGAGATTGCAAAGTTTATCTCGATGTGTTTAACTTGCCAAACGTGTAAAGGCGCGAGCATCTAGTACCTAAGGGTCCGTTGCAACCACTTGAGATTAGGAATGGAAGTGGGAACACATTACCATGGATTTCGTTCACGGGTCTTCCTACGGTTTCTCAAGGCATCAATGCTATTTGGGTTATTGTTGATAGATTAACCAAGTGCGCTCATTTCTTGCCGATCACGGAGACTTATTCACTTGAACGTCTTGCTAGTATATGCGTAAATGAGATTGTGAGGTTGCATGGCATGCCTGTATCCATAGTTTTGGATCGTGACCCAAGATTCACTTCAAGATTTTGGGTTAGCTTGCAAAAAAAAGCTATGGAGCGCAGTTTGCGATTTAGTTGACATACCATCCCCAAACGGACGGACAATCGAGAGGACTATTCAAACTCTTGAAGATTTATTAAGACTCGTGTCCTAGACTTCAAGGCGGTTGGGATAAGTATTTACCATTGGTGGAATTCTCCTACAACAATGATTATCGAGCAAGTATAGGTGTGGCTCCATTGAAGCATTATATGGACGAAAATGTCGTTCTCCAATATGTTGGGATGAAGTGGGTGAAGCAACATTGTTGGGATCCGAGTTAAAATACGTATGACTCAAGAAAAGATCCAAATGATTCGACATAACGTATACAAACGGCTCAAGATCGACAAAAGAGTTATGCGGATCTTCATCGAAAGGACGTGGAATTTAATGTAGGGGATCATGTATTGTTGCATGAGTTGCTCCGTGGAAGGGAGTTACAAGATTTGGGAAGAGAGGAAAGCTCAATCCACGATTTATTGGTCCATTTCAAATTCTTGACCGAGTAGGAAATGTAGCCTATAGACTTGCGTTACCTCAAAGTATGTCTCGTGTTCATAATGTGTTTCACATATCGTACTTCAGTAAATATGTGAAAGACCGAACCACGTTATTGAGTTAGAACCCAGGACGAGATAGTAGAAGACTTAACGTATGAGGAGGTACCTATCAAGATCTTGGATAGGAAAGAGCATGTCCCTACGCCAAGAAAGGTCATACCACAAGTTAAAGTTTTGTGGAGGAATCATGCTATAGAGGAAATGACACAGGAATTGGAAAGCGGAAATGAAAGCGAGGTATCCTCACCTTTTGAAACACCGAGTCGTACGTCAATTTCGAGGACGAAATTTCATAAGGAGGGAGGTTGTAAGACCTCAAATTTTTTAAATAAAAGGAATTTCCTTTATTTATTATTTTGAAATAGTAAGGGTTGATTTGATTAATGTGGATAGTTAAGGGTTAAATACGCAAATATTTCAAAATAAGCAGTGGTTATAAAATATTCATTTTTGTCGGGGAATATTCGTTTGGTCGTGGAATATTAAATCGCTTCTGGGGAATATTAAATGCTGCAAGTAAAATGACCGTGTGGGCCCCATGTGAAAGCGATTGGATGAAGAAACGACAAATATAAGTTGGTTAAAAATAACACAGAAGTTATTCTGAATTAAAGGCTGTTGGAATACCCGGTGGTTAAAATCTGATGTCTGGCGTGTGGTCGCACAAAGAGCATTGGCGGTATTGCGTGATTGTTGAATTATTGATCCTTACGTAAGAAGGCACTACTCAATAATTTTTACGGTGAATTCTTATTCAATATTTTATTTTATTGATTCAATAATTCTTTGCGTTGATATTTTATATTATTGTTGTTCAATAATTATCACGCGCACATTATCTCCATTATCGGATCAATAATTCATATTATTTAAATAATATTATTAGATAGCATTATTGGCAATGTCTAGAAAGTTTCATCGAGGAGAGGTTTGGTCACCTAATTGCGCGCCAAGAAGGAGAAATCCTTATCGGAAAGCCCCTCTTTCACGGAAGCGGCTTTGGTTGTCATAATTGTGATTACGTAATATTATTTGTGAATAATTAATTATTGATTCATATGATAAAGAAATATTTATTTTATGTGGATATAAATGATGGATTTATTTATGTGGTTATAAATGAAGAAATTATTGTTGAGGTGTTTTATCAAGTATTTTGCAGATTGGAGGAGGTATTAAAAATTAAATCGGGGTTTTGAGATATATTCGGGGATTATAATTTTTAATCCGACCGTTGGATTGTGGTAATTTTGGGTATGTTATACATACATAAGTTGAGTATATGTCCACAAATTTTAAAACCGTTAAAAATGCACGAATGATTTATTATGAATTTTAAGAGGTGTCGATTTAGGAAATTAGGGTTATAATTGATTTTGGTGGAAAATTCTAGAATTGAGTGGGCCCCACTTGTGGTTGGTGAAGAAATGTGCTGAATTTTATTTCAAATGTGGTGGGTGGCAATAGTAGCGAGGTAAAGCCATCGGTAGCAGTCAAGTGCGCTTGGTGGGCTAACATTTTCTATAAATAGAGAGCTAAGTTAGAATTGAAAATCACACGAAACAAAGTTTTCTTTCTCTCTATATTATTGGCGTATTTTGTGAGTATTTAGATACTTTGAGAGTTCTTTATTCAGTACAAGTTTCATTCAACATCACTTGAGCCTTTCCTTAGAAATCTTGATTCTTTGAGGTAAGGGATATTTTTTTTTTTGTAATGATATTATTTCTTCAATATCATTATGTTGAAATGTTGATCTGAAGTTTTATCAAATTTGGAACTTTTCATGTATGGGGTTACTATTCATGAGTTACTATTCACGAGTTACTATTCATGAGTTACTATTCACGAGTTCTTATTCACGAAAGTACTATTCATAAGCGTGAAGATGTTTTTTGTGGAATTTCTATCTTTTGGTGTCGGATTTACTATTTCATATATACGGTATTATTCACGATATCTGACCTTTATTCACGATATCTGGCCACTATTCACGTATCTGACACTATTCACCAAAAAATAAAATTTCTTCTTTTTGTCCAAAACATCTATTTTGGATACTAGCTTTGATTGTATCCATGTTTTGATCATTCTTGAATTTTACACCACCTTGTGATTATTTTTGGGGTATTGTTGGACATGGATAAAACAAAGTACGAATCCTTAATCCTTAATCCTTGTCATTTTGTTTCCTTTGGATTCGTTCTTTAAAATATTTTTCATCATCCTCGGTCTTAAATGATGATATTATTGAATATCTTTGGCTGTAGTGCAAAGATGAATGATTTGAAGAATATCTTTGGCTTTGTAGTGCAAAGATGAGCAGTGTTGAGATGAACATGTGGTGATTAATATCTTTGGCACAGTAGTGCAAAGAAAGATGAGCAGTGTTTAAATGAACATGACCGGTGATGAATATCTTTGGCTGTGTAGTGCAAAGATGAATATTTGATTCGGATGTATATTGATTGTTGTTCTGGGGATAAAAGATAGGCGATGAACTTTTAAATTCATACATAGAAGATAGTAGTTTGCATTCTCTACTTAACTCTTCTAATGAATTATTATTTTCATTGCGAATATTGATTGAAAATTTGTTGTCTATTGTATTCTATTAAATTTTTCCTGTTGAAGACTAACGATAATTTGTTGTATATTATCTTAGTCATAATATTCTTTTCTTGAGCTAGTTGAGCTCACCCTTTTCCTTTTTGTTCCATTCTTCTCGGGAGGCGAGAATATAGCGAGTAACAGTGGGGTATGGAATGAAGGTTTAGAAAGGATTGTTTAGTAGTCCTCACCATTTTTGTAAAATAATGTATCAATAAATGTGATGAGGATTTATGTGAGTATAAATATTGTCTAGAAGATAATATTTGTATTTAAACTCATGATTTCTTGTTGTAATAATAAAGTTGTAGTTGTTTACGTACCATGTATTAACAACTCGAGAATGGGTGATGTATACCTATTTTGGGGGCGTCGCGGTTGGTATCGAGCTTAGGGATATGATCTCTGGCGGAGATCGGGGAATAGAACTAGGAGGAGAGGCGAGTAAATCCTTCACTAGTGTGTCCTACCTAAGCTTATTTGTTAGTTGGTCGATATATATAGGGATATTATGTGATATATTGATTTCCTTAATTAACCCTTGTTTTATGACGATGATTTGAGAATGTCATTGAGAATATTAATGATGGAGTAAATGAGACCGAGTGGAGATGCTGCATTTTTACCGACGAGGAGAGCGTGCAACAGGTGGCAATGTTCCTCCTGTGAACAACACCACTGAAAGCAGATGATGAACGAGGGGATGTTTAGAAGCTTTTTGCAGTTCATGCAAAATCAGACGAGGGAGACTCGTGTTCAAAATACTGGAGGAAATGATAGCAATTCACGGGTTGTCACAGCCAAGCAGTTCAAAGAGTTGGGACCACCAGAATTTAAGGGAAAGCCGGATCCGATCATGGCGGAAACATGGGTCAAACAAATTACCAAGATATTCGATGTCTTGGGATGCACGGAGGAACAGAAGGTTCCATTCGCCACCTTTATGTTCCGTGGCGGCGAGACATCGGTGGAGTCTGTGAAGCGTACCCATCCGGTACTTTTCAAAGCATGTCTTGGGAGACGTTTCAGAGACTATTTAATGACAAATACTTTCACGAAAGTGTTAAATCGTATGAAGGAAGTGGAGTTCATCAGATTAGAGCAAAACAACATGATAGCGGTGTCTCGATGCGAGGCAAAGTTTGCGAGTTATCGAGTTTGCACCTCATTTGGTGGAGAATGAGGAGCGTATGACGCGGATGTTTCTTAGAGGTTTGAAACCGGCGTCGTCGTCGTATCTCATTCTCATAAACTTTCTCTTTATTGAGATGTTTAAATGAGGCTCAATTATTAGAAGCGAGATAACGAAAGTACGGTCATTGAGGACCATAACGAGGATCGTACCGGAGATGGCGATCAGCAGAATAATGATAACTGCGGAAAAGAAAGCGAGACAGACAGAAATGGTAACCACTACGGTGGTAATCATGGTCGTGAAAGCAAGAAGAAGTGAGTGGGAGGAGATTTTAAAGAGGAGATTTAACAACGACTATGTGAAGGCAGCAGTCTTGCGTGACAAGCTGGTTCTAAGGGAGAGAACGACCACCCGGTCATATGCTACAAATGCGGAAAAGAGGGACATATCGGTCAAAGCGCCCACAACAGATTCAAGGTATGCTATAGTTGTGGAAAGGAAGGACATATCGCTTTCGAGATTATGCGAGTAGCGAAACCTAGTTCAATGGGGACGGTGACTCAAAAGATCATCCCGTAAAAGTCAAAGTCAACGATTTAGGAAGAGCGTTTGTTGTGGATTGGTCATAATCGCGAGAACCCAAACGAGGTGATCACGGGTAAGCTATTTATAAATTCTTGCGAAGTTTATACCTTACTTGATACCGGTGCTACCCATTCATTTATCTCTCTGCATGTGCTCAGCGTTTAAACTTGACTCAGGAGAAATTAGACTTTGACCTATCTGTGGAAACTCAGTTAGGAGAAACTTTCATCACATCCTTTGTTTATAAATCTTGTTTGATTCAAGTTGGCACCATCACCTTACTGTTGACCTTATCTCTTTAAAGATACTTGCTTTTGATATGATTTTAGGGATTGATTGGTTAACTACTCATCATGCCAAAATTGATTGTTTTCGTAAGGTTGTTAGTTTTCATATTCTAACCAACTTTGTTATGCAATTCAAGCAACTAAACCATTAAAATCAATCACTATCATATCTAATCATAAAGCTATTCGTTTATTGAAAAAGCGGATGTCAAGCTTTCTTAGCCCATGTTATGGATTTGAATAAAGACACGTCAAATTTGAATAATATTCTGTTGTTATTGACTTTCACGACGTATTTCAGAAGAACTTCGGTCTACCCCCGAGCGTGAAGTTGAATTCTTTATTGATCTTGAACTGGTACAAAGCCCATTTCTAAAACCCCATATCGAATGGCTCTATTGAACTTGGGAGTTAAAGGTCCAATCTGAGGAATTGTTGGACATCGGTTTCATTAAATCCTAGTACATCTCCTTGGGGTGCTCTGTTTTATTTGTAAAAAAAAAGAAAGGCGCGGAGTATGCGACTTTGTATTGACTATCGGGAATTGAACCATGTCACCATCAAGAATAGGTATCCTCTACCTCGTATTGATGACTTGTTTGACCGATTGCAAGGCACAATTCTTTTCAAAATCGATCTTAGATTCGCACGGATATCATCAATTTGAAAATTAGGCCGAGGATATTCCAAAGACCCTTGAGAACTTCGGTATGGGCATTATGAATTCTTAGTCATGTCTTTCGGACTAACTAATGCTCCTATGGCTTTCATGGATATGATGAACCGAAGTATTCAAGGAATATTTGGATCGGATTCGTTGTTGTCTTTATTGATGACATCCTTATATATTCCAAAAGTCGTGAAGATCATGAGCACCATTTGAAGAAATTTGGTACTCAAAGGCCGTGAAAACCAACTATATGCCAAATTGAAGAAATGCGAGTTACGGCTTGAGGAAGTAGCCTTTCTTGGGCATGTGGTGTCAAAACATGGAGTATCTGTTGATCCGCAAAGATTGAAGCAATCAAAGTTAGAACAGCAAAAGTCGGTGTTGAAGTACGTAGCTTTTGGGCTTAAATTGGTTATTATCGGAGATTCGTGGAAGGGTTTTCTTGAATCGTTACTCCATTAACTTCGGCTAACTTTCGAAAGGATCTGAAATTCGTTTGAGGCGAAGAATGCGAGAAAAGTTTCCAAGAGCTTAAGAGGAGACTTATTTGACTGTTGTTAACAATACCATCTGGTTCGGATGGATTTGTTATCTCTGACGATGCTTCGGGCAAAGGGTTAGGATGTGTTCTCATGCAACGTGGGAAAGTCATAGCCTATGCCTCATGACAACTTAAAGAGTATGAGAGGAATTATCCTACTCATGATCTAGAGTTAGCGTGATCGTTCAGCGCTTAAAGATATGGAGGCACTATCTATATGGGGAGAAAGTGGAGATATATTCGGACCATAAAAGCCTTAAATATTTCTTCACTCAAAAAAGAACTCAACATGCGGCGGTGACGTTGGCTCGAGCTATTGAAAAGACTACGACCACACTATTCAATACCATCACGGTAAAGCGAGCGTGGTGGCGGCGCATTGAGTAGAAGATCATATCTTGAGGAGCGAGTGCGATGATGTCAAGTATACGATAGAGCCAACTTTAATAGAAAAAGTTAAGGTTGCTCAAGCCACCCAACCGAGGCGATACGTATGAAGAAGAAAGTACAAGAAGGAGCTATTAGGGCGAGAATTGATGAAGAAGGAATACTTGAGTCCACTCTAGACTTTGTGTTCCTAACGACTACGATTTGAAGTACAAGATTATGATGGAAGCACACAATACACCATTTGCAATCCATCTGGAAGTACTAAAATGTATCGTGATCTTGACATACATTTTGGTGGAATAATATGAAGAGAGAGATTGCAAAGTTTATCTCGATGTGTTTAACTTGCTAGCGTGTAAAGGCGGAGCATCTAGTACCTAAGGGTCCGTTGCAACCACTTGAGATTAGGAATGGAAGTGGGAACACATTACCATGGATTTCGTTACGGGTCTTCTACGGTTTTCAAGGCATCAATGCTATTTGGGTTATTGTTGATAGATTAACCAAGTCCGCTCATTTCTTGCCGATCACGGAGACTTATTCACTTGAGCGTCTTGCTAGTATATACGTAAATGAGATTGTGAGGTTGCATGGCATACTGTATCCATAGTTTTGGATCGTGACCCAAGATTCACTTCAAGATTTTGGGTTAGCTTGCAAAAAGCTATGAGCGCAGTTTGCGATTTAGTCGGCATACCATCCCCAAAGCGGACGGACAATCGAGAGAGGACTATTCAAACTCTTGAAGATTTATTAAGACTACGTGTCCTAGACTTCAAAGGCGGTTAGGATAAGTATTTACCATTGGTGGAATTCTCCTACAACAACAGTTATCGAGCAAGTATAGGTGTGGCTCCATTGAAGCATTATATGGACGAAAATGTCGTTCTCAATATGTTGGGATGAAGTGGGTGAAGCAACATTGTTGGGATCCGAAGTTAGTACGCACGTATGACTACCGAAAAGATCCAAATGATTCGACAACGTATACAAAGCGGCTCAAGATCGACAAAAGAGTTATGCGGATCTTCATCGAAAGGACGTGGAATTTAATGTAGGGGATCATGTATTGTTGCGAGTTGCTCCATGGAAGGAGTTACAAGATTTGGGAAGAGAGGAAAGCTCAATCCACGATTTATTGGTCCATTTCAAATTCTTGACCGAAGTAGGAAATGTAGCCTATAGACTTGCGTTACCTCAAGAGTATGTCTCGTGTTCATAATGTGTTTCACATATCTGTGCTTTCGTAAATATGTGAAAGACCCGAACCACGTTATTGAGTTAGAACCCGGACGAGATAGGCCGAAGACTTAACGTATGAGGAGGTACCTATCAAGATCTTGGATAGGAAAGAGCATGTCCCCACGCATGAAAAGGTCATACCACAAGTTAAAGTTTTGTGGAGGAATCATGCTATAGAGGAAATGACACGGGAATTGGAAAGCGGAAATGAAAGCGAGGTATCCTCACCTTTTGAAAAACACCAGTACGTACGTCAATTTCGAGGACGAAATTTCATAAGGAGGGAGGTTGTAAGACCCAGAAATTTTTTAAATAAAAGGAATTTCCTTTATTTATTATTTTGAAATAGTAAGGGTTGATTTGATTAATGTGGATAGTTAAGGGTTAAATACATAAATATTTCAAAATAAGCAAGTGGTTATAAAATATTCATTTTATTGGGGAATATTCGTTTGGTCGTGGAATATTAAATCTTTGTCGAGAATATTAAATGCGACGGTATGACCGTGTGTGGGCCCCATGTGAAAGCGATTGGATGAAGAAAAGCGACAAATATAAGTTGGTTAAAAATAATAGCGTAGTTATTTGCAGATTAAGGCTGTTGGAATACCCGGTGGTTAAAAATCTGATGTCTGGCGTGGTTGCACAAGAGTAGCTTACCGGTATTATTGATATTGTTGAATTATTGATCCTTACGTAAGAAGGCACTACTCAATAATTTTTACTGATGAATTCTTATTCAATATTTTATTTTATTGATTCAATAATTGCTGCGTTGATATTTTATATTATTGTTGTTCGATAATTGTCCTTTGCATTATCTCCATTATCGGATCAATAATTCATATTATTTAAATAATATTATTAGATAGCATTATTGGCAATGTCTAGAAAGTTACATCGAGGAGAGGTTTGGTCACCTAATTGCGGCGCCAAGATGGAGAAATCCTTATCGGAAAGCCCCCTCTTTCTGGAGCGGCACTGGTTGTCATAATTGTGATTACGTAATATTATTTGTGAAAAATTAATTATTGATTCATATGATAAAGAAATATTTATTTTATGTGGATATAAATGATGGATTTATTTATGTGGTTATAAATGAAGAAATTATTGTTGAGGTGTTTTATCGGTATTTTACCAGTTGGAGGTATTAAAAATTAAATCGGGGTTTTGAGATATATTGCGGGATTATAATTTTTAATCCAACCAGTTGGATTAATGGTAATTTTTGGGTATATTATACATACATAAGTTGAGTATATGTCCACAAATTTTGAGCAGATTAAAAATGCACGAATGATTTGTTATGAATTTTAAGAGGTGTGTCGATTAGGAAATTAGGGTTATAATTGATTTTGGTGGAAAATTCTAGAATTGAGTGGGCCCCACTTGTGGTTGGTGAAGAAATGTGCTGAATTTTATTTCAAATGTGGTGGGTGGCAATAGTAGCGAGGTAAAGCCATCGGTGGTGAGTCAAGTCCGCTTGGTGGGCTAACATTTTCCTATAAATAGAGGGCTAAGTTAGAATTGAAAATCACACCAGAAACAAAGTTTTCTCTCTTTCTCTCTATATTATTGGCGTATTTTGTGAGTATTTAGATACTTTGAGAGTTCTTCATTCGATTACAAGTTTCATTCAAAGATCACTTGAGACCTTTCCTTAGAAATCATCGATTCTTTGAGGTAAGGGATATTTTTTTTTTTGTAATGATATTATTTCTTCAATATCATTATGCTGAAATGTTGATCTGAAGTTTTTATCAAATTTGGAACTTTTTCATGTCGGGGTTACTATTCATGAGTTACTATTCACGAGTTACTATTATTCATGAGTTCTTATTCACGAGTTACTATTCACGTAGTATTATTCATGAAGCGTGAAGATGTTTTTGTGGAATTTCTATCTTTTGGTGTCGGATTTACTATTCATGTACTACGGTCTTTATTCACGATATCGACACTATTCACGATATCTGGCACTATTCACGATATCGAGACTATTCACCAAAAAATAAAATTTCTTCTTTTTGTCCAAAACATCTATTTTGGATACTAGCTTTGATTGTATCCATGTTTTGATCATTCTTGAATTTTACACCACTTGTGATTATTTTTGGGGTATTGTTGGACATGGATAAAACAAAGTACGAATCCTTAATCCTTAATCCTTGTCATTTTGTTTCCTTTGGATTAATTCTTTTAAAATATTTTTCATCATCCTCGGTCTTAAATGATGATATTATTGAATATCTTTGGCACGTAGTGCAAAGATGAATGATTTCTGAAGAATATCTTTGGCTGTAGTGCAAAAGATGAGCAGTGTTGAGATGAACATGACCGATCGATTAATATCTTTGGCTGTAGTGCAAAAGATGAGCAGTGTTTAAATGAACATGACTAATCGATGAATATCTTTGGCTGTAGTGCAAAGATGAATATTTGATTCGGATGTATATTGATTGTTATTCTGGGGATAAAAGATGAGCGATGAACTTTTAAATTCATACATAGAAGATAGTAGTTTGCATTCTCTACTTAACTCTTCTAATGAATTATTATTTCATTGCGAATATTGATTGAAAATTTGTTGTCTATTGTATTCTATTAAATTTTTCCTCATTGAAGACTAACGATAATTTGTTGTATATTATCTTAGTCATAATATTCTTCTTGAGCTAGTTGAGCTCACCCTTTTCCTTTTTGTTCCATTCTTCTCGGGGAGGCGAGAATATAGCGAGATGCAGTCGGGGGTATGGAATGAAGGTTTTAGAAAGGATTGTTTAGTAGTCCTCACCATTTTTGTAAAATAATGTATCAATAAATGTGATGAGGATTTATGTGAGTATAAATATTGTGCAGAAGATAATATTTGTATTTAAACTCACAGCTTTTCTTGTTGTAATAATAAAGTTGTAGTTGTTTACGTACCATGTATTGACAACAACTTCGAGAATGGGTGATGTATACCTATTTTGGGGGCGCCACGAGATATTGTCTGAAGATAATATTTTGTATTCAAACTCATGCTTTATTGTTGTAATAATAAAGTTGTAGTTGTTTCTGTACCATGTATTTGGCGACTCAGAATGGGTTGGATGGAATGGACCTATTTTGGGGGCGTCACAATACCCTTCACAATAATCAATTTATCATTCAAGAAATTAATGATCCATAATTAGTTCATCTTAAACATGAAGGGGCCATTAAAGAACAGGAGAGAGAAAGTCAATTTTAAACAAACTTTATTCAAAATACAAATTCAAAACCTAGATTCTGCATTGATCTGCCGACCGGAGGAACCAACACTTTCCTATAAACTATGAGAAATTACAGTAACAAATTAAAACCCATACATTAATTATTAACCAAAATAGAAAATGGGTGTTTAGCAAATACTTGAATTTAAGCCAGCTAAACTTGGCAAAAATAAATCTAGATTGGCCAAGAATGGGCACGCAATTGATGAAAAACAAATGATTTTTTAATAAGATGTAAAAGAACAAGAGAGGAATGAAAATATTTGTGCCTTTTCTTACGTTGCGATTAGATTTTGATTTGAATTGAAGTGAATTTAGAGTCTTTGCGTAATGGAAATGCTAGGGCTCAAAAGTATGTTTGATGAGTGTTTAATTATAGTTTTTTAATAAAGAAATTGGAATGCATTTCGAGCTCTTTATGAATAACCTTTGTGTTTTGGAATTTTGTAGTTTATATTTTTTTTTCTTTTATTCAGAGGGTTAAAATGGTAAAATATTGTTATTCAGACATTTTGAAAAAAAAATTATCAAACAACATTTTTTTCATTCAGATACAATTCTATTCAGATGCTCTATATTATTCAGACGTCTAAACTGTTCAGGTCTTAACACTCAGTTTTATCAAACACCACCGTATTTATCTATAGGAAATTAATATTTTCACATGAATTTTTGATATTTTCATATGAAAATCGTCGTTATAGATCTTATAGTGACGGTTTTTACCATCGTTATACACCTATAGCGACATTTTTCATGTGAAAATATCAAATGAATTGTGGATAACCACTTGAATATAAGATATTATCAATATGCAGTTTGTTCAATCTACATTTTGTTTTATCTATCATTTCATAACATATTATCAACACGAGTTTCTACTGAATTTTGGAAAGAAAATTCTTTCAATTCACTGTAAGTATTATTTCATTACAATTAAATTTGATTATGTATATGTAGTATTGTTTCGTTAAAATTATATATATACACATCACGAGTCTTTGTAAAATTTCGATTAAGGTAAGGTGTTACTTATTGAGACTAATGGAGATAAAAAAATATGTTGGATAGCTTGCCTAGCTTGACTACTTGTTACATTAAAAAAAATTTAACTACTTGTTTAGCTCAGAAGAGGATACTCTACTAAGTTCATAGCCAAACTATCCAAGTAGTGAATATGATTGAGAAATGCTTTATATTTAGTTATTTAATTTATTACATAATTATATAACATTTAGAAGGAGATTCAATAAGTGTGGAGCAAATGATGTCCAGTGTTTGTTTTAATAAGATCAGTTAAGAATGCAATCTATCGTATTGAACAATGCAGCTTGTTACAGTCTCTATTTTCAAAAGCAATTTACTGATTGATTTTGCAAGTTGATTAACTTAATCAATATATGACCTGAGTTGGTATAAACACTTTTATGATGAAATATATATATGTTAATATGTTAATAATTTAGTTTTACACTACAATCAAATTCAAGTAAATAGAAGTTTTAAAGAAGTAAAACAATCACAAGAACATTGAGATTTTTTTAAGTGATTCAGCCCATATCCTCTATGCTAGTGGCCTAATCCACGTTCACTACCAATTGGTATTGAAGACTCACTTTATTAATTAATGTGACACTGTTGCGCAACAAATTTACCAATAATCTTGAACACATATGTCCACCTTGTGCACTTTTGCACCCCTTGAGCACTTTTGCTCCCTTTGTGCACCTATGCATCCCAAGCACTTATGCTTACCTTTACACTTGTTTGTAACACTCACTCTAATTCCACCCAAATTAGAATCCAATATACCAACAACCTTAGTCTATTACAGTATTGAATTAATCAAATTACAATGCCAACTATGATCAAAACAACAAATATAATCAATTCAAAGCTTTTCTATATGCAATGATCAGATAAAAGAGAGAAAGATATCATCGAGTTCTTGAGGACTGTTAAAGGATATGATCAAAGTAATGTAGCAGCCCATATGATCTTTCACAGTAATTTGAGTATGCACAAGTTAAAGGGGGTTAAATGCTTATTTAGTCACTGTACTATAGGTCAACTTACAAGTGTGTCACTAAACCGATTTTTCTTACAGGTAACTCACTATACCTTACTTTACTAACAAACCGTTAGAAAATCCGTTAAGTCTGTTGACTTTTAACGGAAATGCCACATCAGCTGCATATGTGTAGACACTCGAAATTTTCTTTGTCTGTTATTAACCATGCAGGAGGGCAAAAACGTCTTTTTCACACTCCTGAGATAACCCTTGAGGATCACAACATCAATTTTAACCTCGGAGATAGTCACAGGAGATCTAATTTCCAACCCCGGAGATAACCCCGGGAAAAACAGTTTCCAACCCCGGAGATAACCCAGGGAAAGTCAGTTTCAACCCCAGAGATATCCCCGAGGGATCAAGATCAATGCCTAGAGATAGCCCCAGGAGGTCTAGCCAACCTCAGAGATAACCCTGAGGACACTCAGAGTCAACATCAGGTCAACCTCATATATAACCCTGAGAAAAGACTGCTACAAATGTGCGAAAATCGGAGATAACCCCGGGAGGGGTAAAATGGTCATTTTTCCAACTCAACTTCAAATCACATCAAATCAACTCATTTCAACTCAAATTACTTCAATAGAAGTCCCACAAGAACCATATCTTAACTTATGAGCGCAAACTACGCAAAATGACTCAACGGACTGCTTGACGGAAACCCAGAAATGTCATTTCGGTCATGGACCCATCTTCTTGGAATCAAAAAAGGGCAAATCTTATGTCATTGTGTAGCTCTCGGAAAGAGCTTTTCGGAATAATATGGCACGCTTCCATCGGACTCCCGGATTGAAAGTTATGAGCGACCGAGCAAACAGCGCGTTGTCCGAATGTACGTACTTCGACACGGCGGGACCCATATTTTGGGCATCCCGGGCAGCCGCAGGTAGACCTGCGGCTCCCCCCTCTATAAATAGAGGGCTTGGGGTGGCCATTTTGAGAAGAAAAAAGGCGAGAAAGCCCTGCCCAATTTGCTCTGCACTCACCCCATGCAGTGTATTTTCCCCTTTTAAACACATGTGAGCTCATATATAGCCCCTTTTGTACCTACAAAAGCCACTGTTTACCCACTCTAAAGATATATAATTCTTCTTTGGCAGTCAACTGTAAGCCTTCTCCCATACTTTAGAGTCTTTCTCTTCATCTCTGCACACACCCTTCTTCACGTTGAGAGTCGTGTTGCTTATTTTTACCCGGACTTTGGTCCGTGGTTTTGTTTCAGTTTGTGTATATATATATATATATTTATATATATATATTGACTTACATTATGGAGTTATGCCTCGATTGAGCCTAGACTTCGGTCTGGAGCGTTTACTGCTTTAATATATATATATATATATATATACATTTATATATATTAACTGTGTGTCGAACTTTGTTCGATGAGCCTAGACTTCGGTGCAGTGCGTTTACTGCTTTTATATATATATATATATATATTTATATATATGAACTGTGGTCGAACTCTGTTCGATGAGCCTGGATTTTACATTCGGTGCGTTTACTCTACTTTAATATATATATACTTATATATATGAATTGTTGTCGAACTCTGTTCGATGAGCTTGGATTTTACAACCGGTGCGTTTATTGCTTATATATATATATTTTTTTTTTTTCATCCTGCGTGGAGTTTCCTTCGTGGCAGTTGATTGCTTTTACAGCTTTATTTACATTTCGTCCCGCCTGGAGTTTCCTTCGTGGCGGTTGATCGTATTTACAGCTTTATTTATATTTCGTCCCGCCTGGAGTTTCTTCGTGGCGGTTGATGTAACTACCGAGAAATTCGGATGATCACCTACCACTAGTAGAGTTTGCATATAACAACAGTTATTATGCAAGCATAGGCATGCCGCCGTACGAAGCTCTGTATGGGAGAAAGTGCAGGAACACCTTTATGTTGAGATGAGGTGGGAGAACGCCGGATGCTAGGACCAAAATTGGTGTAGCAGACAGTGGATGTGGTGAAGTTAATTCGGATGCGTCTCATCACAGCTCAGGACAGACAGAAGAAGTATGCGGACTCACATAGACTAAGTCGAGAGTTTGACGTGGGCTCGTATGTGTTTCTAAAGGTATCTCCTTGGAAAGGAAAATACGCTTTGGAAAGAAAAGAAAGTTAAGTCCAAGGTTTATAGGACCTTTTGAGGTGTTAAAACGGGTGGGAGAGGTAGCTTATATGATAGCATTACCTCCAGACCTAGAACGAATACATAACGTGTTTCATGTATCTGTATTACGTCCATATAAGATGGACTATAAGCATGTAATCGAGTATGAGCCGATTCATATCGAGAAAGACTTAACATATGGAGAGTCGCCGATTGGCAGATCATTGATAGAAAGGAACAGTTCTGAGGAACAAGGTAATACCATCGGTAAAGGTATTATGGAAGAACCACATTCTTTGAAGAAGCAACGTGGGAACTAGAAAAAAAAGATGAAGAAAATTTTCCTCATCTATTTGATTAAAGTAAGACGAGATTCGGGGACGTAATCTTTTTATAAGGGGGGAAGAATGTAACGGCCAAGGAAATTCGGATCTTATTGTAAAATGATTTTATTAAATTAAATAATAATAAAATCATATTTCATGTGTTAATCAAGATGGTTGTCATTGTATAACCTATTGATGTTAGAATGTCGTAATATTTGAGCTACGTGGATGAATTAAAGTGTTTGAATTTCCAAGATGAAAATAAAAGTTTTTCGAGAAATTTTTTGAAAAACACTATTCATCGGTATTTGCTCGGGATATAATTTTGAGTTTCCGAGAAATACGTAATGATGAATTAACAAGGTAATATGGATTATGTAATAAAAATCTAGTTATGAAAAAAGTAATAATTAAACATGGACTTAATTTATAAACTTTAAGTAAAGTAATTAGTAATGAATAAGTAATAATTGTATGATACTTAGGTATTGTACAAAGTAATGAAAAGCAGTATAATACGAAGTATTATATGAGTTTGTATGAAGAATTAAATATTGTATATTTTCTATATGAATTAGAATACAAAAATAATACATAAACTATATGTATGTGTATTAAGTAATGCTAATGGACTTGTAAAGATTGATTGAATTAATACAAGTCCAAGTGAATTAAAGGGAGAGGCCCAATCATTAATGAATGAACAAACTAGGTTTATTAATGCAAAGCCCAAAGGATGATTAATGAAAGCCCAAGATGGAATCCATGAGTTGTATGACCCATGGGGCAAACCATATTGTTATGGTTATTGTGGTGACCAAGTATTGTGGTGACCAAGTAATGTGGTGACCAAGTTAGTGTGGTAACCAAGACTAAGGAGTAATGACCAAGACTTATGAGTGGTGGTCAAACAAAGGGTAGGATTTGTGCTAAGCAAGTAATGAATAGTATAGAGGTGGCTTAAGGAGGTGGGATGACTTAATGACCAAACTACCCTAGCTTTGCAAGTTCTATAAATAGAGAAGGCATACAAGCCATTTGTTAGTTGTTCAAATAATCCAACCAATTTAAAGTGCTTAAGTGTTAGAGAGAATAAGCTACCAATAAGTCATTCCATAAGTAAGAAGAAGAAGCAAGCTACCTTACCAAGACTACACAAAAGTAAGACTTCTTCTCTATTATCTTCTATCTCTACCATGATAGGTTGATAAGAAAAGTTGGAATTAAGGAACATGGATGGTAAGAAGCAAGAAGAATGAGTAAGTCATGAACTTAAGCCACATAAGTTGGCAATAAGTCATTTGAACTTATAAAAGTTATCAACTTATTATAAGTTAACCTTGAATGTTAAGTATGAAAATATGAACTTGTAATGAGTTTATTAAGAGAAGTGAATTAAGAACTTATATGATTATATGTATCATATATACCTAAGTGAAGTTATATGTGAAGAACATGTAAAGTATGATGATTAAGAAACTCTAATTGTCATAAGTCATGAATAATCAAATCTTAAGTAGTTTATAATTTTACAAGTTATAAGCCCATGAAGAATAAGTCAAAATCCAACAATGACCATAAGTTGTTGTATTAAGTATGTTAAGATGTTAACATGATGAATGAAGTTCATTTGTAATGTTGAACAAATCATAAGAATGAAGAATTGCCGGAATTTGCACGATTGGACGATAAACGTCGAATTCGTAAAATTCTCGAAATGGAAGTCAAATTTTGTGTTTGATCACAGAACCATTGTTTTCCAATAGAGACAAGTCATATTTGGCATTTAAGAGTTGCGGACTCAAAAATGACCGGATTCCGAATTAGAACGAAGGAACGAGCGTTGAACGTTCACGAACGTTTATCGTTTTCGTTAAAAATGAACCAATAGGTGAATTTTTAGCAAACAAAGTCAAATAAATAAAATTCTTGAATGATCATGTAGATTATGTAATTTGTGAACCATAGGCTTTTGAACGAGCCAATTCAAAATTATAACGAAGAAGTTATGCGTTCGGGAAGTTCAGAAAAATTCAAAAGCCCGAAATTATTTTACGGTGGGCGTGAGTTGCGCGCGCCCAACCCTAAGCAAAATGACTTGCATGGCATAAGGAAATAATGTGTTCGAGCCTATTGTAAGAGTTCACCGCAGCGTGAACTATAGTACAATATGTGGTAGCAGCCCATGTCTGATACCAAAATCTTACGAGGTGTGGCAGCAGTGGCATGCCCATTAAGTATGGACTCGCACCGCAGCGCCAAGTCCGGGACAGAGACACAATAAGCTCGCCATGGCAGGCGAGATATATATAAAAAGCTGGCGCCCAACAGCCTGATCTCGTAACAAGGATAGTAATGAAGGTTTCTAAGTACAAAGAAAAGAAAGTTAATTTATTTAAAAGTAAATATAACTTAAGGAATGTAATGTAACATTGTTAAACTTTGTTAAACCTTAAGGATGTTGTATAAAGGTTGAGATAACCTAATCGAATATAAATGCAAGGGTAATGATAAATCGAAATGAATAGTAACTGAATCTAATACACCATTAGATTGAAATGAAGGGTATGATATAGTCATATACATACTTGATTATATGTGACCTAATGTAAGGCATTATGTGATCATGTATTGTAGAGACTTGAACGAATTGAACATAAAGTTAATATACCATAGCAGACGCTAAAGGCAAGTATTCTAACTCTTGTCTCAGTTCAATCTGAACAAGTTTTTGAGGTTCATGTATTCTTTCGCATGAATTGAGGTATGTTGAAGTTAAAGCCAATCCCTTTGGCTAGACTTGATGTATTGATAATCTATTCATGTATTATCAAATGTTGTTATCTTTTGTCAACTACTTGATATGGTTTTCAAAAGAAGACTGAAATGTTAAACAAATGTTTTGTCGGTAGAAACAGCAGTGCACGTGAGGTTGCTAAATGCTTAAAGCGTGCATACGTTTAATGGATGTAGTGTTGATCAATATAGAGTACAATAAGGTGATCACCTAGAAGTGCTCGTAAGTGATATCGAACTACGGACTTGTTTTCGGGTTGTCCTTTTCAATAAAGAATGAATACTCGAGGTCTTTGACGGAGTGAATGTTTTACTAAATATTGTTATTATTGTAAAACATTTTGAAAGAAAATATGAAGTGCCATTTTGAATTATCAATAGTACTTCATAACTATTGTTCAGTTATTGAAGATATACGATTTGTATGTGTCAAGCATGTTGTTATTAAATTGTTATACTTCTTTGAGCTAGTTATGCTCACTCTTGCTTGAAACATATATGAATGCACTTTTAAGAATGAACGTCCGAAGGATCGAAAAAGGATAAAGGAAAAGCTAAGGCGATTACTAAACCTGTCTTATAATAGTATAGGTCTATTGTTGTAATGTAAGCGATATTATGACAAAGAACCTTTGTAATTGGTATAGAATCGGGAAATGTAAATATTACTTTAAATATATAGAAGTTATGTTCGTTCTTTCGAGACTTTTCAATTGAATGAATGTATGAATGTTGTACTGATATAGCACTATATCGTGGGTTGGAAGATACCCGGATTTAGAGGCCTTCTATTGGCCGTATTTGACTTTATTACGTTTTGTCCCACTTTGGAGTTTCCTCCATGGCGGTTGATAGCTTCTGACTTTATTTACATTTCGATCCCCCATGAAGGTGCTTCGTGGTTGGTGATCCCGCTCATACGTATATATATTTACAACTTTTTATATATATACCGCTACTACTTTCATACAAATTGCGTTATCTCAGGCGCTTTAGGAATCATGTGATCACAGATTGACTATTGGATCTAGATTCGGTTCCGTGATGGACATTTTCATTTATAGCGACTTTTGTAAATTATTCTGCACAAGGTGTCCGAATTTCCTCGAGATGGTTTCCATATCCACGAGGAAGTCGACATTAGTTTTGTACATTATTTTCGTACGGATGCCTCGCATTCGTAAAATAAAATCAATCAAGCCGAACACTTAATAAAAAGGGAATGTAAAAGGTCTCAATTACTATTGAGCATCAGGGTTTGAAAAACCTTTTTTATAAAACATCATTGCTATATCTTGCTAAAAACTGAATTTTTACATAAATTCAAACCTTGTGTATATAGGTTCGAACGAGGCCTCGCACTACTTCCAAATAACAACACATTGACCCACACACACACACATTCAGATAATAATTTCTTGAAAAGAGGCTGTCACCGTGGCAACACGGATGTCGGGGGGTGCCTAACACCTTCCCTCCGCATAACCAAGTTCCCAGACCCTAATGAATATCGGTTTCACCGACCCCTATAGCAGTTTCACATCACTGGGTCAATGTACAAACCTTTTCTCGGTTGTGTTGGTACAACCATTTAAAAAACCAACTGGCGACTCTTAACAGTTCATCGTCGACATTATACATGTCGGACCTTTTTCACTTGTTTTTTCAAACAAATCTCACCTAAAATGAGAACACCAAAGAACAAGTAGTAGAAAGGGACATCGAAAAATCCCGACGTCGACAGGTGGCGACTCTGCTGGGGACTCTAGTAAGAGGACTTAAGCCGCTATTACAATCTATTCAAAAACTGTTATCTGCTTGTGTGTGGATGTTGCATTTACATTTGATGAATGTGTACAAATGCATTTCCTAATTGAACTTAGTGCTTTGCACCATAACTGCTTGTGATATTAGTGCTTCGCACCATAACTGCTTGTGATATTAGTGCTTCGCACCATATCTGCTTGTGATATTAGTGCTTCGCACATGTCATCATTTTCATACGATGAGATGCGATGTATGTGAATGTATGTTGTGTGGTCTCTCCACCAGGAGGTTATCCCGTCGGTGTTTGATTACTTGACTCGTGAGAAGACTAATTCTCCAAGACTCAAGAAAGACACCACCCAAATTCGCTCCAGTTGAAAGACCAGATTAACTTCCCGTCAAGTAGATTGCGATGATTTGGGAACCTTCATGCCAAAAGCCGCGAGAGTAACCTAAGATAGGTCAGCCTCTGATAAACCCAAAACTGTTACGCCCCCAAATTTAGGTATACATCACCCATTCTGGGTCGCCAGATACATGGTACAAAATTCAAATACAACTTCATTTATACAACTGTTGAACTTTCGTATAGAATACGACCACAGTTAACTATGAGTTTTAATACAAATGTATGTAACTCTCATGGTGCCTCGACCACAACCTTACAATGGTACTTTACATAAAAGTATAGTCAAAAACTGTTTTAGAAATTAAAATCTTTGGGAAGTGCTCAAGGAAACCTTCGCACGTGGGAGGCCATGCGTCTAGGTTATAATAGATATCATATGTCCACAGAATTATCCTTGATTGACCCAATAGACCCCAAAGAAAAACGAGAAGATTACTATCATCTTCTTTCCAATGGTGAGTCTTTTCTTGACATATAAATATCTCCACTGTCTCCAAGTGCATATTATATTTCAAATAAACTCCAAGATCATATAGGTAGTGCCTGTGGATATACTTAGCAAGTGGATGCACACAACCCTGTCTTATGATAACACGTGGTTGTATGTCATTAGACATCTTGTATGATAGTGGCAAAACACCCTTCCAAAGTTGGGTTCGCCTTACCCTATTTGATTCACCAAATATAACTAGTAAATGATGTATATAATACAACACACTTTTCTATACTGTGTAGGGAGAACCTCCACAGCTAGAGACCACTGATCTATTCCCCTGTTATCCCCGAGCTCAACCCGAACACTCTTATTACCTGAAAGGAATTGTGAAGCAGAAAGGGTGAGCACAACTAACCCAATAAATAATATCATGACTAAAGATAATTAAATTATCAATAGCTTTCATCAATAATAAATCAGAGATTTAGAACATATGGTAGATGATAAAACTTTTCAACCATAGTTGCGTGTAAACGAAAGCAATCCATTAGAAGAGTCAAATAGACCATAAGGTCTATTATTTTCTCTATGTTAAAAGTCCACCAATAATGTTTTATCCATGTAAAATAAATCAACAGTTCTTGTCCACAATCATATGAATAACTCATAATCATAATTGTGGTTCTAAATTCCTCTTTGTGCAACTGTGACGAAGATAATTTTCATCACTTATCTTCACGAAACATCAAAAATCATGGTTATACCAAATCAAAATTTCGCTTTCATAATCATACTAATAAATTCATCTTTGCACTCTGACCCAAAGATATTCATTAATAATTCATCTTTGCACTACATGCCAAAGACATACAACTGTAATTTAGAAGAGTCAAGTAGAGCATGATATCTACTATCTTCTATTTAATTAAAAGTGTATACTAAATATTTTATCATTTGAGACTCGACAATAAATAATCTACATCATCGAATCACCCACACACTACTGCCGAGGATATTCGTTAATATCACATCCATGAATTTATATTTCATCATTTGAGACTCAACTCGATAATCAATCCATATCATTGAATTATTCATGCACTACTACTAAGGATATTCGTTAATATCACGACCACGAATTATCCATGCACTACTGCCAAAGATAATCGTGTTTTCATCAACTGGTCATGATCATGCCATAAAATAATTCATCTTTGCACCCTTGGTCAAGAGAATCCATAGACATAATCATACCAAAAACTGTCCATCAATGCACTACGGGTCAATGAGGACTTTTTTCACATCATTTGTAATATTACGGTCATGATTATACCGAATAATCCCTGATCATAATCATACCAAGTCCATCTATGCACTACGGCCAAAGATGACTTTCAACACAATATAAGCATGAGGATGATGACAATGATATAAGAATCAATCAAATGAGATAAAGGATAAATATTAAACATTTATAATACAATTTATCTAGCGTTCAATAATAACCAAATGTTATCAATCACTTAATAATCTCATAATCTAATATCATTAATATTATAACAATATTTTAATCATTTCTTAAACTTATAAACAATTTATTTCAATTGTTTACACTTTATCAAATAATGCATTTAATCATTCAAAATGCTATACTCATAAGATTTCATCATCAATGATCAAATCCTCTCATCAAAATCTGCATATACCCTATATAGGATTCTTAAGCTATAAAATCCTATTTTCCAATTTTATTACTTCACATAACATATTTAATTCATTTACTCATAACTAGTTCATTTTCATGAAAAATACCAAATCAGTCCCAAAAATATTTCTTTTCTGGGATTTAGCAGAATATAGTCTCATCTTGAACATATATTTTTCTCAGAATTTTAAAATTAATTTACTATTTTTCATATGGCTAAAGTTGTCGAATATTTAGACATTTATCATAAATTGTACTTTTGTCCAAAAATTCCGAAATTTACAAGGTATACTCCTGTTATATACATGTACTCCCAATAAAAATTTCACCAATTTTGGAGTTAACCACAAGGAGTTATAAGGATTTACTTTTAAAATAGTCTTTTCCCATAAAATCCATAACTCTTAATCTATACATCCAAAAATCGCCATTTTTGGACACAATCTAGAAAACTCATCAAATTATCATTTCAAATTTTTTCAGAATTTTTGAGGGTAAGAAAAATTATGAAACTGCCCCTGGCAGAAACCCCTTTTTAATGAAAATACTATTCGTATGAATACGAATGATCATTTACCATGCATGCGGTAATCTACATAGACATGTTATTTCAACGGAATAATAAAGAATGGAACCAGGTCATGCGTAAACGCACAGACAAGATATTCTAACAGAATAATAAATAATGGAATAATGAAGAATTCACCGTGCATGCGATAGTAAGCGCATGATACGTGTTATTCCAATGTAATACTAAATAACGGAACTAGGTCAAAGCGTGAAACGCACCGGCCATGAGCGTGATATTTCAACAAAATAATAAATAACGGGAATTGTGTCCCGCCGTAAAACGCATGCAGACGAGGATATTCCGAGTAATAATAAAGAATGGAATAATAGAAGAATTTCACCATGTATGCAAGATTGCTTGTATACATGTTATTCCAACATAATAATAAAGAATGGAATAATAGAAGAATTTCACCATGTATACGGTGAGTTCATAGCATTATAAAAGTTATTCCAATAGAATAATGAAGAATGGAATAACTGAAGTTCTCTTCATGAATACGAACGAAATAATACCCCTTACTATAATAATAATAATAATAATAATAATATCCTTTTCGAGTACGACAATTATATCCCCTACCTTAAAAAGAAAAGTATTCCAATCGGTAGTAGTAGGAATATACTTGAAGAAAACTTGCACTACACTCAAAGCTTTCTTAAACTCTAAAGAAATACGCTCAAGATTATAGAAGAAGAACTGTCTCTATAGTTTTTGTAAGACCCCGAATTTTATGAAATAAAAGTATTCAATTTTTCTTATAATTACTATTCAGTAAATGGTTAAATTGATAAAAAAGTTAAAGTTAAGGGTGATATATGAATGTTTTTCAAAATACGCAAGTGGTTATAAAATATTCATTGTTGTTGGGGAATATTCGTTTGGTCGTGGAATATTCTTTTGGAATCGGGGAATATTAAATGACGCAAGTAAAACCATTTGTGGGCCCCATAATGAGAATAAGCTTCGGATGAAGAAAACGATAAATTTGAGTTTTTATAAATAACGGCGTAATTGTTACCGTTAACATTGTTGGAATACCTGGTGGGTAAAAGTAAAGTAATACGCATTGTTTACGCGATGAAGACGCGGTATTGCCTAAAGATATTTTGAATTATTGATTCTTACGTAAGAAGACACTACTCAATAATTGTTATAATAATTAATGTTCAATATTTTATTTTATTAATTCAATAATTGTTGCGTTGATATTTTATATTATTGTTGCTCAATAATTATCACTGCCCAGTATTTCCCATTATCAGATCAATAATTCATATTATTTGAATAATATTATTAGATAACATTATTGGCAATGTCTAGAAAGTTCTGTCAAGTAGAGGTTTGGTCACCTAATTTGCGCCAAGAAGGAGAAATTCTTATTGGAAGCCCCTCTTTTCCAGAAGCTGCGCCGTTGTCATTATTGTGATTACGTAATATTATTTGTGAATAATTAATTATTTATTTATATGATGAGGAAAATATTCATTTTATGTGGATATAGATGGAGAAATTTTTTAAAGTGACAATTGTTGAAAATCGATATTTTATCTTTTTGATAAAATAATATTTTATTATATTATTATAATATAATAATGGTGATATTTTACAATGAATGTGAGAGATATATGAGTATATGAGGAGGAAGAGTATTTTTTGTTGCAAAAGTTGTTTTAAAACATGTTAAACATATTGGTGGACCGATTTCTTGGTCGAAATTTGATTATAGCCGTAAAATCGTCAGTATATGGATTTTGGCCAATTTCATTTGGAATTTGGAAAAACTTTCTTCTGTAAAGTTGTAGAGAATTGAATTTCCTATAAAAACTTTCGAGATTCGAATTTTCTGATAAAAGGGCTATTTATTATGAATTATTGAAGTTCTGAAGTTTTGAAATAATTGATTTTAGAAGTTTTAATTAACAAAAATGTTTTTGCTATTTTTATTTGAGTAGATGGCTGATGTTGGATTCAATGAGTGTGCGTAGGAAGTTGTGGAATAATAATAATATTATATTAAATTTTTTGCTTTGGTGTTCTAAGCATTTTCCTATAAATAGGGTGCTTAGGTTAGAATTGAAAATCACACCAGAAACTAAAGATTTCTCTCTCTTTCTCTCTCTATATATCGAGCGTATTTTTGTAAGTATTTTAGTACTTCGAGTATTACTATACGGTGCAAGTTCTTTTAGCACTATATCTAGTATTTCAGTCAGAAGTACTATTCTTTCTGAGGTAAGGGAGATTATTTTCTTCATAAATGATATTATTTCTTCAATATCATTATGCCGAAATATTGGTTTGAATTTTTATCAAATTTGGAACTTTTCATGTCGGGGTTACTATTCATGAGTTACTATTCACGAGTTACTATTCATGAGTACTATTCACGAAACATGATGATTTTCTTGTGGAATTTCTATCTTTTGGTGTCAGAGTTACTATTCACGTATACGACACTATTCACGAATACGACACTATTCACAGAAAAATTAAATTTACATTTTTCGTCCAAAATATCTATTATGGATACTAGCTTTGATTATATCCATGTTTTGATCATTCTTGAATTTTTCTCCACTATGATTATTTATGAGGTATTTTTGGACATGGAATAGCCGAAAATCTTAATCCTTAATATTTATTCTTTTGTTTCAATTTGGATTCGTTTTTTTTTAAAATATTTTTCATCATCCTCGGTCCTAAATGATGATATAACTGAATATCTTTGGCACAGTAGTGCAAAAGATGAATGATTTCGATGAATATCTTTGGCCAAGAGTGCAAAGATGAAGCTGTTGATGAATATCTTTGGCTCGTAGTGCAAAGATGACATGTTATTGAATATCTTTGGCCGAGAGTGCAAAAGATGAACTGTTGATGAATATCTTTGGCCCGTAGAGTAAAAAGATGAATTTATTAGTATGATTATGAATCAGAGGCGTGATTTGGTATAACCATGATCTTTGATTTTTTCAGGTAAAGACATATGATGAAAATTATCTTCGTCCTGGATGCAAAGAGAAATTTAGAATCACAATTATGATTATGAGTTATTCATATGATTGTGGACCAGAACTGTTGATTAATGTTACAGGGATAAACATTGTTGGTGGATTTTTAACATAGAGAAGATAATAGACTTTATGGTTTATTTGACTCTTCTAATGGATTGCTCGTTCTGCTGCAACTATGGTTAAAAAGTTTTATCATCTACCATATGTTCTAAATCTCTGATTTATTACTGTTGAAGGCTATTGATAATTTATTTATCTTTAGTCATGATATTCTTTACTGAGCTAGTTGGCTCACCCTTTTCTTCACAATTCCTTTCGTGTAATAAAAGTGTATGGTTGGGTCGAGCGGGGATAACAAGGAATAAGACGGTGGTCTATAGATGTTGAGGGTGAGGTGAATTTAACTTGGAAGGGTGTTTTGCCACTATCATACAAGATGTCTAATGACATACAACCTCGTGTCATCATAAGACAGGTGTGACGCCCCCAAAATAGGTATACATCACCTATTCCGAGTTGTCAATACACGGTGCGTAAACAACTACAACTTTATTATTACAACAAGAAAATCGTGAGTTTGAATACAAATATTATCTTCAGACAATATCTATACTCAAATAAATCCTCATCACATTTATTGATACATTATTTTACAAAAATGGTGAGGACTACTAAACAATCCTTTCTAAAACCTTCATTCCATACCCGACTCGTACTCGCTTATATTCTCGCCTCCACGAGAAAAATGGAACAAAAGGAAAAGGGTGAGCTCAACTAGCTCAAGAAAGAATATTATAACTAAGATAATATACAACAAATTATCGTTAGTCTTCAACAGGAAAAATATAATAGAATACAATAGACAACAAATTTTAAATCAATATTCAGCAATGAAATAATAATTCATTAGAAGAGTTTAGTAGAGAATGCAAACTACTATCTTCTATGTATGAATTTAAAAGTTCATCGTCTATCTTTTATCCTCGTAACATCAATCAATATACATCCGAATCAAATATTCATCTTTGCACTACAGTGCCAAAGATATTCATCATTGGTCATGTTCATTTAAACACTGTTCATCTTTGCACTACTACGGCCAAAGATATTCTTCAGAAATCATTCATTCATCTTTGCACTACTGTGCCAAAGATATTCTTAAGAAATCATTCATCTTTGCACTATGGGCCAAAGATATTCCATAATATCATCATTTAAGACCGAGGATGATGAAAATATTTTTTAAAGAAACGAATCCAAAGTGAAACAAAATGACAAGGATTAAGGATTAAGGATTCGTACTTGGTTTTATCCACGCCCAAAAATACCTCAAAAATAATCATAGTGGTGTAAAATTCAAGAATGATCAAAACATGGATACAATCGAGTTAGTATCCGAATAGATGTTTTGGATTAAAAGAAGAAATTTTATTTTTTAAATTGAATAGGCCAGATACGTGAATAGTGTCAGTATACGTGAATAAGTGCCGATACGTGAATAGTAACTCAGACACCAAAAGATAGAAATTCCACAAAAACATCTTCACGCTTCATGAATAGTACTCGTGAATAAGAATCGTGAATAAGTAACTCATGAATAGTAAATCGTGAATAGTAACTCATGAATAGTAACCCATGAATAGTAACCCCGAGCATGAAAAAGTTCCAAATTTGATAAAACTTCAGATCAACATTTCAAAGATAATGATATTGAAGAAATAATATCATTACAAAAAAAATAATATCCTTACCTCGAAAGATCAAGATTTTCTTAAATTGAAACTGGGATATAGTGTCAAGGAACTTGCACCGAATCTAACAATACTCAAAGTATACTCAAAATACTCACAAGAATACGCCGATAATATAGAGAGAGAAAACTTCGATTTACGGTGTGATTTTCAATTCTAACCCAAGACCCTATTTATAGAAATCGCTTAGAACACCAAAGTAGAAAATTTAATAAAATATTAATATATAATTATTAAATTCCTACGCACCCAAAATCTGATTCAAACCATCAGCCACCAAGAGTGACTCCTTTCCTAACTCAAAAAAACGTTTTTCTTATTAAAAATATTTAAAACTTCAAAATTAATTATTTTGAGCTTCGTAACTTCAATAATTCATAATAAATAGCCCTTTCATCAGAAAATTCGAATCTCATGAGTTTTTATAGGAATTTCAATTCTCTACAACTTTGCAGAAGAAAGTTTTCCAAATTCCAAATAAAATTGACCGAAATCCACAAACGGGTGATTTTACAGTTATAATCAAATTTCATCAATAAATGGGGTCCACCGACATGTTTAACATGTTTTAAACATTTATTGCAAAAAAAATACTCTTCTTCCTCAGATACTCATATATCCCACATTCGTTGTAAAATATCACCATTATTATATTATTAAAATATAATAATATATTTAAATGAATTATTTTATCGTAAAAAGATAAAATTTCAATTTTCAACAATTGCCACATTAAACTTTTTCTCCATCTATATCCACATAAAATCAATATTTTCCTCATCATATAAATCAATAATTAATTATTCACAAATAATATTACGTAATCACAATATCGACAACTGAGCAGTTCAAGAAAGAGGGGCTTTCAATAAGAATTTCTCTTATCTTGGCGTGCAATTAGGTGACCAAACCTCTCCTTAGACGTAACTTTCTAGACATTGCCAATAATGTTATCTAATAATATTATTAAGATAATATGAATTATTGCTTCGATAATGAAAAATCTTTGTGTAATGACAATTATCAAACAACAAAGAATATAAAATATCAACGCAGCAATTATTAACTCAATAAAATAAAAATCGAATAAAGAATTAATTCGTAACCATTATTGAGTAGTGCCTTTAATAATTGGTGCAATACTGCAATATCTTGGCAACAACGCAGTATTACTATGTTTTAACCACCGGGTATTCCAATAGTGTTAATCAGAATAACTACGCCTGTTATTTTTAAACAACTTATATTTGTCGTTTTCTTCATCCAATCGCTTTCGTTATGGGGCTCCACACATGGTCGCTGCTGTCGTCGCATTTAATATTCCCGACAAAGACGAATATTCCACGACCAAACTAATATTCCCCAACGATAATGAATATTTTATAACCACTGCTTATTTTGAAATATTTGCGTATTTAACCCTTAACTATCCACATTAATCAAATCAACCCTTACTATTTCAAAATAATAAATAAAGGAAATTCCTTTTATTTAAAAATTTAGGGTCTTACAACCTCCTCCTTATGAAATTTCGTCCTCGAAATTGACGACGACTGGTTTTTCAAAAGGTGAGGATACCTCGCTTTCATTTCCGTTTCCAATTCCCTGTGTCATTTCTCTATAAAGCATGATTCCTCCACAAAACTTTAACTTGTGGTATGACCTTTTTGGCGTAGGACATGCTCCTTCCTATCCAAGATCTTGACAGTACCTCCTCATACGTTAAGTCTTGGCTATCTCGTCCGGTTCTAACTCAATAACGTGGTTCGGGTCTTTCACATATTTACTGAAATACGAGATATGTGAAACACATTATGAACACGAGACATACTTTGAGGTAACGCAAGTCTATAGGCTACATTTCCTACTCGGTCAAGAATTTGAAATGGACCAATAAATCGTGGATTGAGCTTTCCTCTCTTCCCAAATCTTGTAACTCCCTTCCATGGAGCAACTCGCAACAATACATGATCCCCTATATTAAATTCCACCTCCTTTCGATGAAGATCCGCGATAACTCTTTTGTCGATCTTGTGCCGCTTTTGTATACGTTGTCGAATCATTTGGATCTTTTTGGTAGTCATACGTACTAACTCGGGTCCCAACAATGTTGCTTCACCCACCTCATCCCAACATATTGGAGAACAACATTTTCATCCATATAATGCTTCGAATGGAGCCACACCTATACTTGCCTGATAACTGTTGTTGTAGGAGAATTCCACCAATGGTAAATACTTATCCCAACCGCCTTTTGAAGTCTAGGGACACAGAGTCTTAATAGATCTTCAAGAGTTTGAATAGTCCTCTCTCGATTGTCCGTCTGTTTGGGGATGGTATGCCGAACTAAATCGCAAATCTGTGCCCATAGCTTTTTGCAAGCTAACCCAAAATCTTGAAGTGAATCTTGGGTCACGATCCAAACTATGGATACTGTGCATGCCATGCAACCTCACAATTTCATTCACGTATATACTAGCAAGACGCGTTCAAGGAATAAGTCTCCGAGACGGCAAGAAATGAGCGAGACTTGGTTAATCTATCAACAATAACCCAAATAGCATTGATGCCTTGAGAAACCGTAGGAAGACCCGTGAATCTAAATCCATGGTAATGTGTTCCCACTTCCATTCCGGAATCTCAAGTGGTTGCAACGGACCCTTAGGGTACAAGAAGCTCCGCCTTTACACGTTGGCAAGTTAAACACATCGAGATAAACTTTGCAATCTCTCTCTTCATATTGTTCCACCAAAATGTATGTCAAGATCACGATACATTTTAGTACTTCCAGGATGGATTGCAAATGGCGATTGTGTGCCTCCATCATAATCTTGTACTTCAAATCGTAGTCGTTAAGAACACAAAGTCTAGAGTGGACTCAAGTATTCCTTCTTCATCAATTCTCGATTCCTAATAGCTCCTTCTTGTACTTTTTTCTTCATATGCATCGCCTCCGGGCCGGTGGCTTGAGCAACCTTAACTTTTTCTATTAAAGTTGGCTCTACGCAGATACTTGACATCATCGCACTTCGTTCGTGATATGATCTTCTACTCAACGCGTCACCTACCACGTTCGCTTTTTAGGATGGTATTGAATAAGTGTGGTCGTAGTCTTTCAATAGCTCGAGCCAACGTCACGCCGCATGTTGAGTTCTTTTGAGTGAAGAAATATTTAAGGCTTTTATGGTCCGAATATATCTCCACTTTCTCCCCATATAGATAGTGCCTCCATATCTTTAAGCAAGGAAAACGACTCACGCTAACTCTAGATCATGAGTAGGATAATTCCTCTCATACTCTTTTAAGTTGTCGCGAGGCATAAGCTATGACTTTCCACGTTGCATGAGAACACATCCTAACCCCTTTGCTCAAGCATCAACAGAGATAACAAATCCATCCGAACCGGATGGTATTGTTAGAACAGTGCCAAATAAGTCTCCTCTTAAGCTCTTGGAAACTTTTCTCGCATTCTTCGCTCCAAACGAAATTTTGTATCCTTCCGAGTTAAGCCGAGTTAATGGAGTAGCGATTCGAGAAAACCCTTCCACGAATCTCCGATAATAACCAACTAAGCCCAAAAGCTACGTGACTTTCACCACCGACTTTTTGCTTGCTCTAACTTTGTATTGCTTCAATCTTCACGGATCAACAGATACTCCATGTTTCGACACCACGTGCCCAAGGAATGCTACTTCCTCAAGCCGTAACTCGCATTTCTTCAATTTGGCATATAGTTGGTTTTCACGAAGCCTTTCGAGTACCAATTTCAAATGGTGCTCATGATCTTCACGGCTTTTGGAATATATGAGGATGTCATCAATAAAGACAACAACAAATTGATCCAAATATTCCTTGAATACTCGGTTCATCATATCCATGAAAGCGCAGGAGCATTAGTTAGTCCGAAAGACATGACTAAGAATTCATAATGCCCGCACCGAAGTTCTAAAGGCGATCTTTGGAATATCCTCGATTCTAATCTTCATTGATGATATCCGTAATCTAAGATCGATTTTTGAAAAGAATTGTGCCTCTTGCAATCGGGTCAAACAAGTCATCAATACGAGGTAGAAGATACCTATTCTTGATGGTGACATGGTTCAATTCCGATAGTCAATACAAAAGTAGCATACTCCCGTCTTTCTTCTTTACAAATAAAACAGAGCACCCCAAGGAGATGTACTAGGACGAATGAAACCAATGTCCAACAATTCTCGTAGTTGGACCTTTAACTCCTCAAGTTCAATAGAGCCATTCGATATGGGGTTTTAGAAATGGGCTTTGTACCAAGTTCAAGATCAATAAAGAATTCAACTTCACGCTCGGGGTGTACAGGAAGTTCTTCAGAAATACGTCGGGAAAGTCAATAACAACAGGAATATTATTCAAATTTGACGTGTCTTTATTCAAATCCATAACATGGGCTAAGAAAGCTTGACATCCGCTTTTTTAATAAACGAATAGCTTTATGATTAGATATGATGGTGATTGATTTTAATGGTTTAGTTGCTTGAATTCGCATAACAACGTTGGTTAGGAACATGAAAACTAACAACCTTACGAAAACAATCAATTTTGGCATGATGAGTAGTTAACCAATCAATCCCTAAAATCACATCAAAAGCAAGTATCTTTAAAGAGATAAGGTCAATGTGTAAGGTAATGGTGCCAACTTGAATCAAACAAGATTTATAAGCAATTGGATGTGATGAAAGTTTCTCCTAACTGAGTTTCCATGAGATAGGTTAAAGTCTAATTTCTCCGAGTCAAGTTTAAGCGTTGAGCACATGCAGGAGAGATAAATGAATGGGTAGCACCCAGATCAAGTAAGGTATAAACTTCGCAAGAATTTATAAATAGCTTACCCGTGATCACCTCGTTTGGGTTCCTCACATTATGACCAATCCACAACAAACGCTTCTTCCGGAATCGTTGACTTTGACTTTCTCGGGACGATCTTTTGAGTCACCGTCCCCTCATTGAACTAGGTTTCGCCATCGCATAATCTCGAGCGATATGTCCTTCCTTTCCACAATTATAGCATACCTTGAACTGTTGTGGGCGCTTTTGGTGATATGTCCTCTTTTCCGCATTTGTAGAGTATATGACCGGGTGGTCGTTCTCTCCCTTAGAACCGATTCTTTGCCGACCGTCATCTTTACATGGTCGTTGTTAAATCTCTCTTTTAAAATCTACTCGACTCGCTTCTTCTATTTTCATGGCCATGATTACCACCAGAGTGGTTACCATTTCTGTCCGTCTCGCTTTTCTCCGCAGTTATCATTATTCATTGATCGCTATCTCGACACGATCCCTGGTTGTGGTCCTCGGTTGGTAGTACTCGTTATCTCGCTCTAATAATTGAGCCACATTTATAACATCCGAATAAAGAGAAAATTTATGAGAAATGAGATATCGACGTATCTTAGGGTTTCAAACCTCTAAGAAACATCCGCGTCATCGTTCCTCATTCTCCACCAAATGAGGTGCAAAACCGATAACTCGCAAACTTTGCCTCGTCATCGAGACACCGCCATGTTGTTTTGTTCCAATCGATGAACTCCACTTCTTCATATACGACGAACACTTTCGTGAAAGTATTTGTCATTAAATAGCTTCAAACGCGTCTCCCAAGACATGCCGAAAAGCGGTGGATGGGTACGCTTCATGCACAGACACCAAGAGTCCGCCTCGCCGCGGAACATAAAGGTGGCGAATGGAACCTTCTGTTCTCCGTGCATCCCAAGACATCGAATATCTTGGTAATTTGTTTGACCCGTGTTTTCGCCATGATCGGATCCGGCTTTCCCTTAAATTCGTGGTCCCAACTCTTTGAATCGCTTGGTGTGACAACCCGTGAATTGCTATCATTTCCTCCTCGTATTTTGAACACGAGTCTCCTAAATCGATTTTGCATGAACCGCAAAAAACTTCTAAACATCCCTCGCTCATCATCTCGCTCAATGGTGTTGTTCACGGGAGGAACATTGCCCACTGCTTACACGTTTCTCCTCGTTGGTGAGTACTGTGCATGTCCACGGCCTCATTTCCATTGTTAATATTCTCATCGACATTCTCAAACACTGTCATAAAAACAAGGGTTAATTAAGGAAATCAATATATCACATAATATCCCTATATATCTTGACCAACTAACAAATAAGCTTAGGTAGGACACACTAGCGAAGGATTTACTCGCCTCTCCCTCCTAGTTCTATTCCCCGATCTCCGCCAGAGATCATATCCTAAGCTCGATACCAACTGTGACGCCCCCAAAATAGGTATACATCACCTATTCCGAGTTGTCAATACATGGCATGTAAACAACTACAACTTTATTATTACAACAAGAAAGCGTGAGTTTGAATACAAATATTATCTTCTAGACAATATCTATACTCAAATAAATCCTCATCACATTTATTGATACATTATTTTACAAAATGGTGAGGACTACTAAACAATCCTTTCTAAAACCTTCATTCCATACCCCACTGCACTCGCTTATATTCTCGCCTCCCGAGAAAAATGGAACAAAAAGGAAAAGGGTGAGCTCAACTAGCTCAAGAAAGAATATTATAACTAAGATAATATACAACAAATTATCGTTAGTCTTCAACAGGAAAAATATAATAGAATACAATAGACAACAAATTTTAAATCAATATTCGCAATGAAATAATAATTCATTAGAAGAGTTTAGTAGAGAATGCAAACTACTATCTTCTATGTATGAATTTAAAAGTTCATCGCTCATCTTTTATCCCCGTAACATCAATCAATATACATCTAGAATCAAATATTCATCTTTGCACTACTGTGCCAAAGATATTCATCATTAGTCATGTTCATTTAAACACTGCTCATCTTTGCACTACACGGCCAAAGATATTCTTCAGAAATCATTCATCTTTGCACTCTGAGCCAAAGATATTCTTAAGAAATCATTCATCTTTGCACTACTGTGCCAAAGATATTCCATAATATCATCATTTAAGACCGAGGATGATGAAAATATTTTTTAAAGAAACGAATCCAATTGAAACAAAATGACAAGGATTAAGGATTAAGGATTCGTACTTGGTTTTATCCACGTCCAAAAATACCTCAAAAATAATCATAGTGGTGTAAAATTCAAGAATGATCAAAACATGGATACAATCGAGTTAGTATCCGAATAGATGTTTTGGACTTAAAAGAAGAAATTTTATTTTTCTATTGAATAGTCTCAGATACGTGAATAGTGCCGTATACGTGAATAGTAACTCCGACACCAAAAGATAGAAATTCCACAAAAACATCTTCACGCTTCGTGAATAGTAACTCGTGAATAGTAACTCATGAATAGTAACTCGTGAATAGTAACTCATGAATAGTAACCCATGAATAGTAACCCCGACATGAAAAAGTTCCAAATTTGATAAAAACTTCAGATCAACATTTCAGCATAATGATATTGAAGAAATAATATCATTACAAAAAAATAATATCCCTTACCTCGAAAGATCAAGACTTTAAATTTGAAACAGGATATAAGGTCAAGGAACTTGCACCGCCTAACAATACTCAAAGTATACTCAAAATACTCACAAGAATACGCCGATAATATAGAGAGAAAACTTCGGATTTACGGTGTGATTTTCAATTCTAACCTAAGCACCCTATTTATAGGAAATCGCTTAGAACACCAAAGTAGAAAATTTAATAAAATATTAATATATAATTATTAAATTCCACGCACCCAAAATCTGATTCAAACCATCAGCCACCAAGAGTGACTCCCTTTCCTAACTCAAAAAAACGTTTTTCTTATTAAAATATTTAAAACTTCAAAAATTAATTATTTTTGAGCTTCGAACTTCAATAATTCATAATAAATAGCCCTTTCATCAGAAAATTCGAATCTCATGAGTTTTTATAGGAATTTCAATTCTCTACAACTTTGCAGAAGAAAGTTTTTCCAAATTCCAAATAAAATTGACCGAAATCCACAAACGGGTGATTTTCTGTTTATAATCAAATTTCAAATAATAAATGGGGTCCACCGACATGTTTAACATGTTTTAAACATTTATTGCAACAAAAATACTCTTTCCTCGTCAGATACTCATATATCCCACATTCGTTGTAAAAATATCACCATTATTATATTATTAAAATATAATAATATATTTAAATGAATTATTTTATCGTAAAAAGATAAAATTTCAATTTTCAACAATTGTCACATTAAACTTTTTCTCCATCTATATCCACATAAAATCAATATTTTCCTCATCATATAAATCAATAATTAATTATTCACAAATAATATTACTGTAATCACAATATTGACAATGTGCAGTTCAGGAAAGGGGCTTTCAATAAGAATTTCTCTCTTGGCGCAAGCAATTAGGTGACCAAACCTCTCCTTAGACGTAACTTTCTAGACATTGCCAATAATGTTATCTAATAATATTATTAGGATAATATGAATTATTGCTTCGATAATGAAAAATCGTGTGTAATGACAATTATTGAAACAACAAAGAATATAAAATATCAAATAAGCAATTATTAACTCAATAAAATAAAATCTTGAATAAATTAATTATCGTAACCATTATTGAGTAGTGCCTTTAATAATTGGTGCAATATCTGTGTTCTTCTTGTGCAACAACGCCAGACACATGTTTTAAACCAATCGGTATTCCAATAGTGTTAATTCAGTAATAACTACTGTAGTTATTTTTAAACAACTTATATTTGTCGTTTTCTTCATCCAATCGCTTTCGTTATGGGGCCCACACATGGTCGCTACCGTCAAATGCGAATATTCTCCGACAGTACGAATATTCCACGACCAAACGAATATTCCCCGACGATAATGAATATTTTATAACCACTTGCTTATTTTGAAATATTTGCGTATTTAACCCTTAACTATCCACATTAATCAAATCAACCCTTACTATTTCAAAATAATAAATAAAGGAAATTACTTTTTATTTAAAAATTTTGGGGTCTTACAACAGGGTTGTGCTCATCCACTTGCTGAGTATATTTACAAGCACTACCTATATAATCTTGGTGTTTGTTTGGAGTTTAATTCCCAATTAGAGACAGTGGAGATAATGATATGTCAAGAGAAGACTTACCATTGGGAAGAATATGATAGTAATCTTCTCGTTTTTCTTTGGGGTTTATTGGGTCAACCTAGGATAATTCTGTGGCCATATGATATCTATCATAACCTAGACGCATGGCCTCCCATGTACGAAGGTTTCCTTGAGCACTTCCCAAATATTTTAATTTCTAAAACAGTTTTTGACTATACCTTTATGTAAGGTGTCGTTGTGACGTGCTATCCAAGGTTGGGATGAGAGTCACAGTTGGCATATATTTGTATCCAAACTCACAGAATATGTGTTGTTGTATTTTGCATGACAATTATTGTAATAAAATTGTAGTTGTTTTCTGTACCACGTATTTGGCGACTCAGAATAGGTTGGATGGAATGGACCTATTTTGGGGTTATCACAGTTTCTCTCTCTAGAGTTTCAGCGAATTCGTAAGAAATAATGAAGGAATGAGCTTCTATTTATAGAAAAATGGACTGCATAGTAACTAACTCATGAACGGTCCAGATTGATTTACTTTAATCTGACGGTCCATATTTAAAGCAAAATCTTTTAAATAAAATATAATATATTCTATTTATAATCTAATAAAACGAATAACTTTATAAAAGATTTTTTACTATGCAAATACTATCTTGAGCCTTATGCAAAACACTATGCATAATAAAATATAATATATTCTAATTATTGTCTAATAAAACAAATAATTTTATAAAAGTATTACATTTTATATAAAAGATTTACCTATTAGCCTAATAAAACGAATAACTTTATAAAAGTATTACTTTTTTATATAAAAGCTTTTTACGTTTTATTACATTAATAATACTAATAAAACAAAACTGAGTGACTTATCACATAAGCATCAATAATCAAAACTGTGTGCTACTATACAACCACGCGTATTACTGTACTTTTAACACCGGGTGTTTCAACAGTTAACGGTAAAACTTCCGCTGTTATTTTCATAAAAATATTTTTGTCGTTTTCTCAATCCGACAATAATTCCGTTGTGGGGTCCACCAATGATTGTACCGTCGTACGGATATTCCCCGATAAAAAGAATATTCCCCGACTAATCAAATATTCCTCGACACAACGAATATTTTATATCAACTTGCTTATTTTGCAAAAAAAAATAAAAATTCACATATTACCCTTAACTTTAAACTTTTATCAATTTAACTATTTACCAAAATAGAAAAATTGAATACTTTTATTTCATAAAATTCGGGGTCTCACAAAAACAGAGGAAAGTCTCTTCATGCTCTCATTTCAAATTACTTGTAAACACAATTATTTGTAAATTCATTCCATATCTATCTCCATGTAATGAGAAATATGAAGAAATGTGTACACATACATATTTAAATTAACATGCTACAAACAGTTGACATTCGTTTCGCAGGATAATACTCCTAAACTGACAAATTAAGTAGCATGTAATATTCCTACATTTACTAAGACTAAACTACATAAGTCTTTGTGTAGGGAAGCAATCGGTCCCGTTACCCGTTTAAAGTCCAAGAAGGCACTGATCCCACCGTCAGGCATGGCTACACCAGGCCATCCTGATCCTACTCCTGTTTCCCGAGAGGAGTTTGAAGGATTAAGGAATCAGATAGCAGAATTGGTTGTATTTATAAAAGATCAAAGTAAAAATACGCAAGGCCAGACAATGCCTACTCAACTAGAGTCCTTCACACAAGGGGGCAGTCAGGGTATTGGTAAAAAGATGGAAACCCAGATAACTAAACCTCATTCCAATAAAGAAATCACAAATCTAAGGGATTATCGAGAAACTGGGGATATAAGAAAGAAAGTCCAACAAATGGAGGAGACCATCCGGTCAATTAAAGGGACTAGAAATTATGGGAGTGTCACCTATTCAGATCTCTGCATATTCTCAGGGGCTCGATACCCTACCAAATTCAAAGTCCCAGTGTTTGAAAAGTACAATAGGGCAGGCGATCCCTATACGCACCTAAAAGTGTACATTGGCGAACTGGGGTCTTATGCTGAAGATGAAAGCCTCATAATGCAACTTTTTCAAAAGAGTCTCACTGGAGAGGCTAAAGCTTGGTATGCATGACTTGACAATGCCAAAATCCATAACTGGGAAGGATTGGCCCATGCCTTTCTAAATCAGTACAGTTTTCAGTCACAAATGGCACCGGATCGATACCAAGTGACTAAAGTCAAAAAGCAAAGTACTGAATCTTTCCGAGAATATGCCCAAAGGTGGAGACATCTAGCAGTGCAAGTCATTCCATCAATGACAGAAACTGAGATGGTAATGACGTTTATTGATATCCAAGAGGTTCTGTACTACGAGAGGATCCTAGCAGGCATAGGAAAGACATTCTCAGAAATGATCAAACAAGGCGAAATGGCAGAGATGGGTCTGAAGGCATGCAAGATTAAAGACTTCACTGCCTTGAAAGCAGTCGCCAAGCATATACAAACTGGCAAGTATGCGAGCGATCCCAAGGGGGTACCCGATAAAGGCAATGAAGATGTATCCCTTGTTGTACAAGGGCAAGCTAGGTGGCCAAACTACAGTCCCCCCATTCGGAAAATGCAAGACAATCTGCCATCTCAACAACAGGCTGCATTCAACCAATACCCAGACAGGAAAAGAAAATTTGAAAGAACGAAAAATCGGGTATTCACTCCACTGGGTGATTCCCTTGAACATGTATTGTCGATATTAATGGATCACAAGAAAATTACCAAATTGGCCCCACCTCTGGAACCAGTGAGCAAAAGATACAATCCAAGCCAAAGATGTGCTTACCACTTAGGGTCTCCAGGACACGATACACAAGATTGTTGGTCCTTAAAGCATAAAATTCAAAATCTGATCGAAAGTGGCAGTATTGTGGTCCAACAACCCGACCAACAAAATGTCAACACCAACCTTCCGGTACATCATGATACGGAGGAAGTAAACATGATCGGGTTAGGAAGCGTTAAAATGTATCCAATTCGTAAGTACATACGAAGGATAGAGGAATACCCCCAAAGGCACAAAATAAATGTCCTAGAGTGGGAAAACTCAGAGGAGGGTATGCCAGTAATGCAAAAATTAGAGGCGATCCAGAATCAAATAAATCTGCTGGCTAAGCTGATAGTGCGCCAACATCAGGATACGAGGCAGTTTTTCACTCAACTATCAGAAGGCCAAGAAAAGGGGGATGATACAATTGCTAGAAGATCTCATCAACGAATAAATCGCTTGGGGGAATGCGAATTCTCGAAGAAGAAAGATCAAACAACCTCCATAAGAGTCCGAAAATTCACCCCTCTAAGCAAATCCAATGAAGAAATGCTATACTTTCTAATAAGCGAAGGAAGGATTACTGAGTTGTTGCCTCCTTAAAAACCCAAGATGAAGAGTTATGATTCCACCAAGATATGTCTCTATCATTCTAACTCGCTTGGGCATACGACTGAGGAATGTTGATCTTTGCGACATAAAATCCAGGATCTCATTGAAAATGGGGAACTGGAGATAAAATTTCCCATGACAAAAAAAGGCGAAAAGGAAATAAAAAGCCTAAGTTGTCCATTCGAGACAGCCAGTTCAGAGAAGGTAAAGGCTATGAGCACCAATTTTGACAGAACACAAGGTGGATTAATCCCAATGCAAGGAATGACAGAGGAGACAAGGGAATCCCCAAAGGAGTTTCATCCACCAACATTAAACATTCTGTGGTCCAAAGATAACAACCACGTTCCTGATTTTATCACCTTGGATGATGCGGAGGAAATACTAATCCTTTCATAAGAAGAAAAAGCCAAAAAAGAAAGTTCCCTGCAAGAAATGCGACAACAGGTCGAGGGAGATTTCATGGTTGAATCCCTTCAAACCCAAGAAAAAGGTGATGGAACAAATGAAGGAAAAGGTGGTGAGGTTATCGGGGAAACCAACTCATTAAATAATCAGGAGTTCATACCTTTTTGCGATGCGTCCAGTTCAATCATCCCTGAGGAATGTATTGAATCAGGAAGCGATCAAGTTATGGCCATAAGTGAAGATATTCAGAACCAAGTTGTAACTCTTATCGCGAGCCTTGAAGGCAACATAACCACTGACAACTAGACTATCAGGCCTCAACTAGCCAAAAAGATGTAGATCCAGAGGATACAGTTGTGAGTTCAAGGTTATGATGGGACGATATCACTTTCTTCGTAGTGTGCCTTTTATTTTTCATGCGTGTAAAGAAAAAAAAAGAAAAAAAACAAAAAAAAAAACAAAACCAAAAACAAAAAAACAAAAAAACAAAAAAAAAGAAAAAGAAAAAAAGAAAAAAAAAACACAAACATCTCTACACCCTTCTCACCATCTACCACTTTGACCCTTTTCAAACCAAAGTTGGAACTACGAAAGACCTGATCCCCTCATTAATTGAGTACATAGGCAGCCATTTATGGTGCGGTCAAACCAAACAAAAACCCAAAAAACCCAAGCAGACACTTCTCAAACCGTTTATCTTATCAAGTAGGAACTACGATGACATGATCTCCCACATACACAGGAGTACGTAGGCAGCCATCAGTGGTACGGTCTGACCCTCAAAAGAAACATCCAAACCCAAACATCAATCCCCAATCTACGCTCAAGAACAACCCTCTAAGTCAACGACCCATGTCGAGAAGACCCAACAACACTTCAATGCCATTCCATCGAATTTGGCACAAAACCCAGAAAAGAAGAAACAGTGATACACTAAGACAACCAGCAACAAGGACCTTCAAAGATCTGACACCCTCAATCACAAGGCTTCATCAAATCAGAAGAAAACCATCAAACGCCGATTGCGAGAACAAGTCAGTAACAATGATTGAGGGCATCAAAGCCCAAATCCACTACATTTTTACCATCTGGTAAGTAAAAGCCTCCTGCGATCTCGGCGTCTTATCAGCTCATCTGTCAAAGTAACTATCCCAGACAACAAGCAAAGCTGGGGCAATTTCAAAATTGGCAACAACCCGATATTGGAATGCGTACAACAAGACTGAGGCAATCTCAGGAACAGCGACAACTCAACACTAGGGCATTTATCAACCATCCTAAAGAGGAAAATGCGCCAGTCAGCATCATCAGCATGGTACATCATCATCAGAGCTTCCCTCACATCATTTCACTGACGATTCGGATATTACTCAATTGCGACTTCATCAACAAAGAGATTTTTTCAAATGAACTCTCGGCATCAACATGCGAAAGAACTGGGGAATTGTCTAATTCTAAGAAATGGAAGGATCTTAAGGCGGGATCAAGCCTATCAGCAAAAGCAGGAGCCCAATAACAAAAGGTCTAGCGAATGAAATCCTCATCATCAAATGTGTCAACCGGCGCCAAATTCTCACAAATCGAGACCTCTACACCGAAATTCAAATATTGGCAGCAAAAGAACGAGCTGCACCCTCCAAGGATGTTAGCGGAATTCAGGACATTAGTTCAGCCATGTTACGAATCAAACGCTCAAGGAAATGGAGCACAAGTGCCCAACAGCGAAATGAGACTCCAAATCACCTCAAAAAGGGTGAGCGCTACATCAATATACATCTCTATCAAGGCAGAGTCTGGTGAAGCAAACCTTTGAATATTACTGCAGCGAAGGTATCGGAGGATCCGATATTCTAATCCATTGGCATCAATTCAGCGTAACATCAAGAAAGTTCAGCGATGAAAGCTTTATATACCAATGTTATAGTGGGAACCGAAATAGTTTGGCGATGACAGCGCATTCAACTACCAGCAGGGTAGGATCTATTATCAAAATACCCTCAGGATAGGCACCATTGTAAACTACCAGCGTATACATCGGGAAGGTCCGGTGATTTCAGAACGTCATCTCGATTTCTCTTCATCAAACAAACATCGGCGACACCGACAAAAAGCTAAACCGTTGGAGTCAACACCAACATAGGCATCAACAATGATCGATAAAGGTAAAGCGATCTGCGAAAACATTTTAACATGCATCATAACATTCATTACATTGCGATTTGCAATTTGCGATATGCGATTTGCGATGCGATATGCGATGTACGAGTTGCGATATGCGATTTGGCCAAATGCGAAAAGCAAAATGCGAAATACGATGTGCGATTTGCGAATTGCGATTTGCGAAAATATTTTAACATTCATCATAAACATTCATTACATTGCGATTTGCATCATTGAAAATACCTTGTCATATTTTCAAGTGTTTACTAATCTTTATCATGTCCATTTCATTGCATTGCATGAACATAATAAAGAGGGGCATCTGTAGACACTCAAAATTTTCTTTGCCTGTTACTAACCATGCAGGAGGGCAAAAACATCTTTTTCACACTCCAGAGATAACCCTTGAGGATCACAACATCAATTTTAACCTCGGAGATAGTCACAGGAGATCCATTTTCCAACCCCGGAGATAACCCCGAGAAAAACAGTTTCCAACCCCGGAGATAACCCCGGGAAAGTCAGTTTCAACCCCGGAGATATCCCCGAGGGATCAAGATCAAAGCCTGGAGATAGCCCCAGAAGGTCAAGCCAATCTCAGAGATAATCCTGAGGACACTTAGAGTCAACATCAGAGATAACCCTGAGAAAAGACTGCTACAAATGCGCGAAAACCGGAGATAACCCCGGGAGGGGCAAAATGGTCATTTTACCAACTCAACTTCAACTCACATCAAATCAACTCATTTCAACTCAAATTACTTCAATAGAAGTCCCACAAGAACAAAATCTTAACTTCTGAGCGCAAACTACGCAAAACGACTCAACGGACTGCCTGACAGAAACCCGAAAATGCCATCTTCTTGGAATCAAAAAAGGTCAAATCTTATGTCATTGTGTAGCTCTCGGAAAGAGCTTTTCGGAATGATATAGCACGCTTCCATCGGACTCCCGGATTGAAAGTTATGAGCGACCGAGCAAACAACGCGTTGTCCGAATGTACGTACTTCGACACGGCGGGACCCATATTTTGGGCATCCCGGGCAGCTGCAGGTAGACCTGCGGCTCCCCCCTCTATAAATAGAGGACTTGGGGTGGCCATTTTGAGAAGAAAAAAGGCGAGGAAGCCTGCCCAATTTGCTCTGCACTCACCCCATGCAGTGTATTTTCCCCTTTTAAACACCTGTGAGCTCATATATAGCCCCTTTTGTACCTACAAAAGCCAGTTTTTACCCACTCTAAAGATATAGAAGTCTTCTTTGGCAGTCAACTGTAAGCCTTCTCTCACACTTTAGAGTCTTTCTCTTCATCTCTGCACACACCCTTCTTCACGTTGAGAGTCGTGTTGCTTGTTTTTGCCCGGACTTTGGTCCGTGGTTTTGTTTCAGTTTGTATATATATATATATATATATATATTATATGTATATATATTTATATATATATTGACTAACATTATCGAGTTATGCCTCGATTGAGCCTAGACTTGATCCCGGAGGCGTTCATTGCTTTATATATATATATATATATATATATATATACATTTATATATATTAGCGTATATATCGAACTTTGTTCGATGAGCCTGAACTTGATGCCTGCAAGATGTTATTTTTTATATATATATATATATATATATATATATATATATATATATTTATATATATGAACTGTGGTCGAACTCTATTGATGAGCCCGGATTTTACATCCAAATGCGTTTACTTCGCTTTTATATATATATACTTATATATATGAGTCGTTGTCGAACTCGCTCGATGAGCCCGGATTTTACATCTGGTGCATTTATTGCTTATATATATATATATATATATATATATTCATCTCGCTTGGAGTTTCCTTCGTGGTGGTTGATCGCTTTTATGATATTTTATTTACATTTCGTCCCACTTTGGAGTTTCCTTCGTATATTGACCAATATTCTGACTTTTATTTATATTTCGTCCCGCTCTAGTTTCCTTCGTGGTATCAATAGTATTCTGACTTTATTTACATTTTGTCCCTTTCGAGTTTCCTCCGTGGCGGTTGATAGCTTTTTACAACTTTATTTACATCGATATCCCCGGGTTGGTGATTCAATGTCGTAGATATATATATATATATATATATATATATTACTGACTTTTTATATATATACCGCCATCGCTTTCATACAAATTGCAGATTATCAGTGCGCTTTAGGAATCATATGATCACAGATTTAGCCTATTGGATATAGATTCGGTTGCCTCGTGATGGACATTTTCAAATTGTAAGCGACTTGTAAATTATTCCGTCATTCTCAATTTCCTCGAGATGGTTTCCATACCGAGAGGAAGTCAGCATTACTTTTGTACATTATTTTTGCATACGGATGCTTCAGATTCGTAAAATAAAATCAATCAAGCCGAACACTTAATAAAAAGGAAGTGTAAAAGGTCTCAATTACTATTGAGCATCAGGGTTTGAAAAACCTTTTTTTATAAATTATCATTGCTATATCTTGCTAAAAACTGAATTTTTACATAAATTCAAACCTCTGTGGTATATAGGTTGAACGAGGCCTCAGACTACTTCCAAATAAACAAGACATTGACCCACACACACACACACACATTCAGATAATAGTTTCTTGAAAAGAGTTGGTCACCTGTGGCAACACGGATGTCGGGGGGTGCCTAACACCTTCCCTCCGCATAACCAAGTCCCCGGACCCTAATGAATCTCGGTTTCACTGACCCGTATAGCAGTGTCACATCACTGGGTCAATGTACAAACCTTTTCTCAGTTGTGTTGGTACAACCATTTATAAAACCAACTGGCGACTCTTAACAGTCCATCGTCAACATTATACATGTCGGACCTTTTTCACTTGTTTTTTTCAAACAAATCTCACCTAAAATGAGAACACCAAAGAACAAGTAGCGGAAAGGGACATCTAAAAATCCCGACGTCGACAATATGTGTAAAATAAAATCCCATGTGGCACAAATAAACCCATGTGGCTTTCTTACGTGGAAATTGAGGAAATAATTTATGGAGAAAATGAAAGATTTATTCTAAATAAAACAACATATGTTAAAATAAATTATAAAAATTAGCAAAAAAGAAGAAGAAAATAAATGAAAAATTTATTTTATTATTTTTGTAATTAATACCAAATGAATAGTTATTTAATTCTTTACAAATAATAATATAAATTAGAAAAGTTTGCTAAAAACAAGAAAATAAATAAATAAAATATGTTTAAATAATATCAAATGAATTTTGTTTAATTATTTACAAATATAATAATATAAATTAGAAAAGTTAGTCAAAAAAATAAATAAATAATATATTTAATTATTTTGTAATTAATATCAAATGATTTTTTGGTTAATTATTTACAAATATAATAATATAAATTAAAAAGTTAGCCAAAAATAAATAAAAAATATATTTAATTATTTTATAATTAATATCAAATGAATTTTTATTAAATTCTTTACAAATATAATAATATAAATTAGAAAAATTTGCCAAAAAAATAAGAAAATAAATAAAATATATATTTAATTTATGAAGAAAATGAAAAAATATTTTAAAATATAATGTAAATTAGAAAAGTTAGCCAAAAACATGGAAAAAATAATTGTTTTTTACTTATTTTTGTAATTAATAAAATTTAAAATATTTTAAAATTAAAAATGTTTTCAAAATAAATTTTTTTTACATAAATGTTTATATATGGTAGTCAAATAATTATTAATTATTGAAAACAAATATTATGGTATATTAACAATTTATTACTATATTACAATTAAATAAATTAAACACACATCCAGATTATCCAAATTTCTGTATCTCTTTCTTTCTCTAACCTAGCACCATCATCACTATTCATCATCTTCCTCATCATCCAATTTAGTGCAGAAAATCCAAATAATGAAAACACTAGCAATCAACAACCAACAAGGGATAGGAATAGAAATATGAGATACTTTTCCTCTTTGGCACTAATAAACAAAATCAAAATACAAAAAAAATTGAACGATTTTCTCTGCAAAATAAATTTTGTTTATATATTTGGAGATAATTTCGATGAGAAATTTCTGAAAGCGATTGATTAGGCGAAACTTTCGATTATGCCCGGATTCTACTGGCGAAGGAAGTGAGTCCAATTATGATTTTGAACGAGTTTTCATCGATTTCGTCGTAGTTTTGTTGTTTCATTTGATTGACAAGCTTGAGAGCTTGGTCCGAGTGAGTGAGTTCGAAGTCAATTGGCGGGGCTTGTATGGGATAAAAGTCGGACCAGATCCGGATCGTCATTTGGAGAGTGTGGTTAGGGACAAATTTCTTGGTATGAAGGACTTGCATCGTGGCTCGGAATCGTGATTTTTATATCATCCCTCACCATTTTTAACAAAGAGTTTAGAGAGAGAAAATGGGCAGAGGAAATTTCAATTTTAGAGAGAGAGAGAGGCGGAGGACAGGGAATAGGCCAATAGGGGATGGTATTAGAAGAAAGTGAGAAAGAGTTGAAGGTTGAAATAATTTTTAAATTACACAAACATATTTATGCTTAGTCATTTATTTATATTGAAAAAACTAAGCCACGTAAGTGCGCCACATCAAAGTTTCGTTTAAAGTCAAATGACTTGACGGTTTTTTTAACGGTTTGTAAGTAAATAAGGGTTCAGTGAGTTGACTGTAAAAAAAAATGGTTGAGTGACTCACTTGTAAATTGACATATAGTACAATGACGAAATAAGAATTTAACCCCAAGTTAAAAGGATAAAACTTTTAGATACTTCCTTTTCAATTCTGCTCAGTGGGTGTCTAGGACACGATTAAAGGCTTTATATAATGTAAGCATGTTATAGTCGTTAACTAGTGTGAATCAATTAGAAAGATTTCAACAAAATCATGCAGACTAATTGATTTCCTAGCCGTTTAGAGATATAATGGGAATTTCTGATTTTACTGAATATTCATTTGAGTGCTCAAATATATGAGGCAATCAATCTATTAGTCCTCAACAGGGGAAATTTGATAAAATACAATAGACAACAAGTTTTAAATCAACAACTGCAGTGGAAACAACAATCACGGTAATTTTTGATCAGACAATTAATCAATTGAACACAAACCATAATAGACAATCCAATAATAATTAACAAGACTAACAAAGAAGCATATCAAAGTAAACTACGCAACAAGATTCATTGTAATCTCAAAATAGAATTCAGTTCATGATTGAATTAAAACCCATAGTCCATAACTGAATAAACATTGAAAGATAAAAATTAGAAGTAGAGGAAAAAATGAAATATGTTGTTTGCAAATCTGAAGCTCCCTTTTGCTCCTACTTTTAAACTTCAATGATCTCCAAGTTATTTCAATCTTCAAAATTAATCTAAACTAGGGTTTTTTCATAAACTAATCTAATATAATCTAAGATAGGAAATATGTAAAAGTATAATATCTAAGATGATGATCCCAAAAAGATGGAATGAATATTTACAAGCTGATATGTCTCCATTTATAAGCCCTATTATGACCCCTTGCCCAAGTTACAACTCAATTGGTCAATTAAAGTGAAAAGTCAAAGCTGGTCAAATTCGACACAAATGCTATCAAGCTAGTTCCCAAGTACACAACTTACAAAATGAGAGTGAAATGCATGAAAAGTAACTACGAAACACATGTTTAAGTATCAAATTAAAATAATAGATATCAGATAAGTAGGTATAAAACTGACTTATCATCAGACTTTTAAATAAGTAAAGGTTAATTAATCTTGAAGACTTAAAAATGGACTAAGTTGAAACTAATTAGTTAAAATCAAACTATTTTGTACTTGAAAATGAACTAAGTTGAACGGTAACTAGCTGTAATCAAACTAGGTTATGTGTAACTAAGTTGATGTGACCAAACTAGGATCCAAACTAAGTTACAACCTAACTAAATAAAACTAATCCATGCGAACTTGAATCAACCAATCAGAGAAAAGATGATGCAAGCACGATGCAAGCATGACATCATCTTTAAAGAATCACAAAGATGATGTCACTTGGTGGAAGATATTTTCAAGGTACTAAAGTAATTAACCTAGGTACCAAAGTGTAATAAGCCTGGTACAAAGTGTAATAAGTCGAGCCCATAACGTGCAATTAGCAAAACTACGTTTTCCTATAAATAGTAAGCTAAGTTCATTCATTTCTTACAATTTTACAAAGCAAAAATTAAATATTCAAAGTTATAATCAAGAATTAGAATGAGAGATTTATTGTGAGTTAAAGTGATTTTAAGATGTTGAGTTATTCGGGCGACGAGCGCTCGAATTCGGGGGAGTTACAATAATGGTGTCAAAGCTGTGGATTATAGCTCTAAGGTAACGAGTACCTTAGAATATAATATGAGGATATGATTAAATGAACTTGTGAAGAGTCCATAGATAATTAAATTAAAGAGATGCATAAATCTTATTAAATCTTAATACATAAAAACATTATGCGAAAGAAATATACTGAAGAAAGATAACTGTGACGCCCCAAAAATTAGGTATACGTCACCCATCTTGGGACGCCAGATATATGGTACAGAATTCAAATACAACTTACTAATATAACTGTCGTGTACAATACGACAAAACATAAACTGTGAGCTTGAATACAAATATTATCTACTAGAGATTATACAAACTCAAAAGGAGTCCTCATTACAATTATTATCACACTATTTCACAGAATAGTGAGGACTACTAATGCTATCCTCTGGACCATCACTCCGTTCCCCGACTCGTCCCAGCTATATTCTCATTTCACCAGAGAGAAAACGGTGAAAGAAAGGGTGAGCTCAACTAGCCCAAGAAGAAATATTATGACTAAGATAATGCAGAATAAATTATCATTAGCCTCTAACAATATTAAACTGATAAAATACAATAGACATCAAGTTTAACTGCAGCGGAACAAGCAATCCATTAAAAGAGTCAAGTAGAGAATAGAATCTACTATCTTTTATGATTTAAAAAGTTTTTCATCACTTTTATCGCTGAGACTCAGCTCAATAAATAATCCACATCATTAAATCATCCCTGCACTACAGGCCAAGGATATTCTTTAGTATCACGACCACGAATTATCCATACACTAAGGGCCAAAGATAATCGTGTTTTCATCAACGGTCCTGATCATGCCATAAAATAATTCATCTTTGCTCCCTTGGCCGAAGAGAATCCATAGCCATAATCATACCAAAAACTGTCCATCAATGCACTACGGGCCAATGAGGACTTTTAATTTTCACATCTTTTGTAATATTATGGTCATGATTATGCCGAATAATCCCTGGTCATAATCATACCAAGTCCATCTATGCACTACAGGCCACAGATGACTTTCAACATAACATAAACATGAGGATGATGACAATGATATAAGAATTCAATTAAACAAGTTCAAGAATTAATTTGTCCAGGAACCAATAACGTCCAAATTGTTAACATGATACTTCTTTGTAGAATAAAATTCAAGAATGCTCAGAAGAATATTTCCATGAAAAATACTGGATGAAGCGCAAATATCAAGGATATTCCACTAATTTCATGGAGTATAGAAGTCAAAATTTTACTCAACCGAGTATAATACCAAATGAAATAACAAAAGATATCACCATGCATAATAAGATTGCGCATGAGCGGTTATTCCAATGTAATAATAATAACGGAACTGGTCGGTGAAATTCACACCGATAGGATGTTCCAAATGAATAATAAATGTGGAATAATAAATGATGGAACCGGTCCGGCATATATAGCACATCTGTGATATTCATGACGAGAATAATAAAGAGAATAATAGAAGAATGTCACCAAGTATAGGGTAGCCCACGATACAAAAGTTATTCCAATGAAAAATAAAGAAATGGAATAATGTAAGTTCTCTTCTTGAATACAAAAGAATAATATCCCTTCTAGTAAAATAATACTTGATATAAGAGTAGTGAAGTAGCGAGAAAACTTTTCTTCTATCTCTCTATAGTCTCTCTCTATAGTTTCTCTCTCTAGAGTTCAAATTGAATTCGTAAGAAAATAATGAAGGAATGGGCTTCTATTTATAGGAAAATGGAATGCATAGTAACTAATCCATGAACGGTCAGATTGATTTACTTTAATCGACTATCCATATTTAAAGAAATTTTTTAAATAAAATATAATATATTCTATTTATGTAAAAAGATTTTTACTATGCAAACACTATCTTGAGCACTATGCAAATACTATGCATAATAAAATATAATATATTCTATTTATAGAATAACTTTAATAAAGTATTACATTTTATATAAAAAGATTTTACTATGCAAAACACTATGCATAATAGAATAGAATATATTCTATGTATAGAATAACTTTAATAAAGTATTACATTTTATATAAAAGATGTTTCTATTTTATTACGTTAATAATACTGAATAAAACAAAACTTCTAAATCAACAATAATTGAATCAAATAATGTGAGATACTTGCAAGTAACTATTGTAGCAATAATTGAACAAAACCGGTGACTTCTCACATAAATATCAATAATCAATATCGCCAGTGCTACTACGCAATAACGCCAGACATTCTTGTACTTTTACTACCGAGTAGTTCAACAAAGATCAACCGGTAAAACTTCGTACGTTATTTTCAATAAAATATTTTTGTCGTTTTCTCAATCCAAACAATAATTCCGTTAATGAGGGTCCACGATGATTGTCTTGCCGCATTTAATATTTCAGTATTTAAAACGAATATTCCCGACTAATCGAATATAATATGACAACTTGCATACTTTGCAAAATTTATAAATATTACCCACAACTATAACATTATCTCAAATTCACACCATAATATAAAAAAATTATTTCGAAAAAATTAATTCTTTATTTATAAAATCTGGGGTTTCACAATTTATTCATAAAATCTGGGGTTTCACAATCTCCCCTCCTTATGGAATTTTGCCCTCGAAATTTACGTACGTACCTGGTATGCCGAACAGGTGAGGATCACCTGACTTCATTTCAGATTCTAATTCTTGAGGTATAACCTTTGAGTGTTGAATACGATCCTTCTTATCCAAGATTTTAACATGTATCTCCTCATACGTTAAATCTTCTGCTATATTGTTTAGTTCTAATTTAATAATGTGGTTCAGGTCGTCCACATATTTACGTAACATCGATACGTTAAAAACTTTATGAACACGCAACATACTTGGTGGTAAAACGAGTCTATAGGCCACAATTCTTACTTCATCGAGGATTTCAAATGGACCAATTAAATCGAGGGTTGAGATTTCCTCTCTTCGTTGATTCTTGCTTCTAGAATAACGCCCTCTTGAACCTTCTTCTTCACATTCATCGACTTTGAGTATGTAGCTTGGCGGCTTTAACTTTATTGATTAAAAGTCGATTCTACACGATATTCGTTATCTTCACTTGGGTTCCTAGAGTCTTTAACTCTATCTTCATCATTTATAAGTAGTACTGAAATGGGCCTTTGTGTTAACAACATCGCACTCAGAAACGACACGATCTTTCTACTCAACGCGATACCTACCACGTTCGCTTTCCCACGATGGTATTGAATGGATACGATCGTAATCTTCAAATGACTTGAGCCAACGTATTTGGCGTATGTTACGTTCGTTTTAAGTAAATAAATATTTGAGGGTTTTAGAAATGGGTTTTTATCGCGGGTCAATACAAAATTCGATTTCACGCTCTAGGGGTAGGCTAAGAAGTCTTCAAGAATACGTAAGGAAATTTATTAACAATAGAAATATCTTTCAAAACTGTGACTCTCATCCAAGACTTGGGTAACACGTCACATTGATACCTATCAACTTGCCATCGTCATTCACAGCGTCGTCTACAGAAAGTCTGGCTTTGGTGCATTCCACACAAGGAAGTCAACAACGAAAGGACCGAGGCTCTTTACTTATGGCTTGATATGACCATGATTGACTTTAGTGATTTGGTTGCTTGAATTCGCATAACAGGTTGGTTAGGAATATGAAAGCTAACAAACTGACGAAAAGCATGATGAGTAGTTAACCAATCGATTCCTAAAATCACATCAAAGGCAAGTATTTTCAAAGAGATACGATCGACAGGTAACGTGAAAGTGTTGATTTGAATAAGATTTATAAATAGTGGAGGTAATGAAGGTTTCTCCTAACTGAGTTTCAACAGATAAATCAAAGTCTAACTTCTCCGGAGTTAACTTCAAACATTGAACACAACTAGGTGAAATAAAAGAGTGAGTAGAACCCAGATTCAACACGGTATAGACTTCGTAAGAGTTTATGACTAACATACCCGTGATAATTTTATTCGGGTTCTTGTCATAAAAAACGCTCTTTTTTAAACTACTAGGCTTTTAGCTTATGCGGGACATCATTTGGCATCACTATCCCCGGTGGACTTGACTTCACCATACGACAAAATCGAGCTAGGTGACCTTCTTCTTCCGCAATTAAAACACGTTTTGGATCGTCAGATACTGATTTGGACGGATGTGTCCCTCCCGTCGCATTTGAAACATCTGACCGGGTGGTCGTTCTTCTTCTTCCTTTGAAACGGGTCTTTGGCCGACGCGTCTTTACGTCATTGTTGAACCTCTCTTCTTGAAATGTCCATTCTTATTATTTTGGCCATGATTACCACCGAAGTGGTTACCATTTCTGGCATGTTGATTCCCTTCATGCTTATTGTCACCGCTTTGATGACTGTTATCACCGGTATTATCATTTTACCGGCTGCTCTCTTTTGGTTTGGTTAACTCATTATCACGCTCCAATAACTGAACCCTATTAACAACATCTGAATACAAACACAGTTTATGAGAGATAAGATATTGACGTATCTCAGGTTTCAAACCTCTTAAAAACATCCGCGTCATTCTCTCTTCATTATCAAACAAGTGGGATGCAAATCGGGATAACTCGGCAAACTTGGCTTCGTACTGCGACACGGTCATGTTGTTTTGCTCCAACTTGATAAATTTCACCTCCTTCATGTGATGAATGCTTTCGGGAAAGTACTTGTCATTGAACAGCTCTTAGAACTTCTCCCAAGACATCTTGAGTGCGTCAGGCTGGGTATGTTTTACAGATTCCCACCAGTGATCTGCCTCTTCACGTAACATAAAGGTGGCAAAAGTAACCTTTTGCTCCTCGGAGCATCCCAAGACATCAAATATCTTGGTGAGTCGCTTTAACCACGTCTCGCCTTAAGTGGTTACGGCTTTCCAAAAACTCCAAAGTGGTCAGCTCCTTGAATTGCTTAGCGGTGACCAACCGTGGTTGCCATTGTTTCCCCTGCATTATGAGCAGGAGCGCCGCCGCACCGATGTTGCATGAATTCTAAAAAGCTCTTAAACGCACTGAAGTCGTTCGTTAATTGGTCGGTGTTGTTGTTTACGGGAGGATTATCGCCATCCTGTTGCTGCACATTGTCTCCGATTATTAATCTGTGGAGAATCAAGCGGTCTCACGTGCTCCATTGCTATTCTCAACATTCTCGGATGCCATTTTCAAACACCGCCACAAAACAAGGGTTAATTGACATGCAACATATTATCACTATACTCTGACCGACCAATCAAATACCAAATAAACTTAGGAAGGTCATACTAGCGAAGGAATTCCCCGTCTCTCCCCTCCTAGTTCTAGTCTCACATCCTAGCTAGGGATCATATCCCTAAGCTTTGATACCAACTGTGACGCCCCCAAAATTAGGTATACGTCACCCATCTCGGGTCGCCAGATACATGGTACATAATTCAAATACAACTTACTAATACAACTGTGGTGTACAATACGACAAAACATAAACTGTGAGTTTGAATACAAATATTATCTACTAGAGATTATACAAACTCAAAAGGAGTCCTCATTACAATTATTATCACACTATTTCACAGAATAGTGAGGACTACTAATGCTATCCTCTGGACCATCACTCCGTTTTTCGACTCGTCCCATCTATATTCTCATTTTCTGTAGAGAACAGTGAAAGAAAGGGTGAGCTCAACTAGTCCAGTAAGAAATATTATGACTAAGATAATGCAGAATAAATTATCATTAGCCTCCAACAATGTTAAACTGATAAAATACAATAGACATCAAGTTTAAGCTGCGATTGGAACAAGCAATCCATTAAAAGAGTCAAGTAGAGAATAGAATCTACTATCTTTTATGATTTAAAAGTTTTTCATCACTTTTTATTTGAGACTCGACTTAATAAATAATCCACATCATTAAATCATCCCCGCACTATGTGCCAATGATATTCTTTAGTATCACGACCACGAATTATCCATGCACTACGGGCCAAAGATAATCGTGTTTTCATCAACGGTCCTGATCATGCCATAAAACAATTCATCTTTGCTCCCTTGGCCGAAGAGAATCCATAGCCATATTTATACCAAAAACTGTCCATCAATGCACTACGGGCCAATGAGGACTTTTAATTTTTACATCATTTGTAACATTACGGTCATGATTATACCGAATAATCCCTGGTCATAATCATACAAAGTCCATCTATACACTACAGGCCAAATATGACTTTCAACATAACATAAACATGAGGATGATGACAATGATATAAGAATTCAATTAAACAAGTTCAAGAATTAATTTGTCCAGGAACCAATAATGTCCAAATTGTCAACATGATACTTCTTTGTAGAATAAAATTCAAGAATGCTCGGAAGAATATTTCCATGAAAAATCTTTGGATGAAGCTTAAATATCAAGGATATTCCACTAATTTCATGGAGTATAAAAGTCAAAATTTTAATCAATCGAGTATAATAATTAAAGAATGGAATAACAAAAGATATCACCATGTAAATGCGGTGCTGCGATGAGGCGGTTATTCCAATGTAAGTTCTCTTCTTGAATATAAAAGAAATAATATCCCTTACCGTAAAATAATACTTGATATAAGAGTAGTGAAGTAGCAGAAAACTTTTCTTCTATCTCTCTATAGTCTCTCTCTATAGTTTCTCTCTCTAGAGTTCAGTGAATTCGTAAGAAAATAATGAAGGAATGAGCACCTATTTATAGGAAAATGGAATGTATAGTAACTAATCCATGAACGATCCAGATTGATTTACTTTAATCTGACGGTCCATATTTAAAGAAAAATCTTTTAAATAAAATATAATATATTCTATTTATATAAAAAGATTTTTACTATGCAAAAACTATGCGGGCACTATGCAAACACTATGCATAATAAAATATAATATATTCTATTTATAGAATAACTTTAATAAAGTATTCTGTTTTATATAAAAAGATTTTACTATGCAAAACACTAGGCATAATAGAATATAATATATTCTATTTATAGAATAACTTTAATAAAGTATTACATTTTATATAAAAGATATTTCTATTTTATTACGTTAATAATAATGAATAAAACAAAACTTCTAAATCAACAATAATTGAATCAAATAGTGTGAGATCTTATATCGAACTATTGTATAATAATTGAACAAAACCGAATGACTTCTCACATAAATATCAATAATCTATACCGTATGCTACTATGCAATAACGCGTATTCTTGTACTTTACTTTACTAGAGTAGTTCAACAAGATCAACGGTAAAACTTCATAGTTATTTTCAATAAAATATTTTTGTCATTTTCTCAATCAAACAATAATTCCGTTGTGGGGTCCAATTAATGATTGTGCTTGAGTAAATACGAATATTTCTGTTTAAAAGCGAATATTCCCGACTAATCGAATATAATATGACAACTTGCATACTTTGCAAAATTTATAAATATTATCCACAACTATAACATTATCTCAAATTCACACCATAATATAAAAAAATTATTTCGAGAAAATTAATTCTTTATTTATAAAATCTAGGGTTTCATAATTTATTCATAAAATCTGGTGTTTCACAATCTCCTCTCCTTATGGAATTTCGCCCTCGAAATTTACGTACGTACCTGGTATGCCAAACAGGTGAGGATCCCTTGACTTCATTTCAGATTCTAATTCTTGAGGTATAACCTTTGAGTGTTGAATACGATTCTTCTTATCTAAGATTTTAACATGTATCTCCTCATACGTTAAATCTTCTGCTATATTGTTTAGTTCTAATTTAATAATGTGGTTCAGGTCGTCCACATATTTACGTAACATCGATACGTTAAAAACTTTATGAACACGCAACATTCTTGGTGGTAAAACGAGTCTATAGGCCACAATTCCTACTTCATCGAGGATTTCAAATGGGCCAATTAAATCGAGGGTTGAGATTTCCTCTCTTCGTTGATTCTTGCTTCTAGAATAACGCCCTCTTGAACCTTCTTCTTCACATTCATCAGCTTTGAGTATGTAGCTTGAGCGGCTTTAACTTTATTGATTAAAGTCGATTCTACACGTATATTCGTTATCTTCACTTGGGTTCCTAGAGTCTTTAACTCTATCTTCATCATTTATAAGTAGTACGAAATGGGCCTTTGTGTTAACAACATCGCACTCGTAAACGCATACGATCTTCTACTCAACGCGTCAGCTACCACGTTCGCTTTCCCACGATGGTATTGAATGGTACGATCGTAATCTTCAACAGCTTGAGCCAACGTATTTGGCGTATGTTACGTTCGTTTTAAGTAAATAAATATTTGAGGGTTTTAGAAATGGGTTTTGTACTGTGGTCAATACAAAATTCGATTTCACGCTCTAGGGTAGGCTAAGAAGTCTTCAAGAATACGTAAGGAAATTTATTAACAATAGAAATATCTTTCAAAACTGTGACTCTCATCCAAGACTTGGGTAACACGTCACATTGATACCTATCAACTTGCCATCGTCATTCACAGCGTCGTCTACAGAAAGTCTGGCTTTGGTGCATTCCACACAAGGAAGTCAACAACGAAAGGACCGAGGCTCTTTACTTATGGCTTGATATGACCATGATTGACTTTAGTGATTTGGTTGCTTGAATTCGCATAGCAGGTTGGTTAGGAATATGAAAGCTAACAAACTGACGAAAAGCATGATGAGTAGTTAACCAATCGATTCCTAAAATCACATCAAAGGCAAGTATTTTCAAAGAGATACGATCGACGTGTAGCGTGAAAGTGTTGATTTGAACAAGATTTATAAATAGTGGAGGTAATGAAGGTTTCTCTGGCGAGTTTCAACAGATAAATCAAAGTCTAACTTCTAGGAGTTAACTTCAAACATTGAACACAACTAGGTGAAATAAAAGAGTGAGTAGAACCGGTATCTAACACGGTATAGACTTCGTAAGAGTTTATGACTAACATACCTGTGATAATTTTATTCAGGTTCCTTGTCACGAAAAAAAAAACGCTCTTTTTTAAACTACCGGATTTAGTTTGTCTTGGACATCATTTGGCATCACTATCCCAGCTGGACTTGACTTCACCATACGACAAAATCGAGCTAGGTGACCTTCTCTTCCGCAATTAAAACACGTTTTGGATTGCTACGTGATGATTTGGACGGATGTGTCCCTCTGTCGCATTTGAAACATCTGACCGGTGGTCGTTCTTCTTCCTTTGAAACGGTGTCTTTGGTGCTTGACGCGTCTTTACGTCATTGTTGAACCTTCTCTTCTTGAAATGTCCATTCTTATTATTTTGGCCATGATTACCACCGAAGTGGTTACCATTTCTGGCATGTTGATTCCCTTCATGCTTATTGTCACCGCTTTGATGACTGTTATCACTAGTATTATCATTTTACCGGCTGCTCTCTTTTGGTTTGGTTAACTCATTATCGCGCTCCAATAATTGAACCCTATTAACAACATCTGAATACAAACACAGTTTATGAGAGATAAGATATTGACGTATCTCAGGTTTCAAACCTCTTAAAAATATCCGCGTCATTCTCTCTTCTTTATCAACCAAGTGGGATGCAAATCGGGACAACTCGGCAAACTTGGCTTCGTACTGCGACACGGTCATGTTGTTTTGCTCTAACTTGATAAATTCCACCTCCTTCATGTGATGAATGCTTTCGGGAAAGTACTTGTCATTGAACAGCTCTTAGAACTTCTCCCAAGACATCTTGAGTGCATCAGGCTAGGTACGTTTTACAGATTCCCACCAATGATCTGCCTCTTCACGCAACATAAAGGTGGCAAAAGTAACCTTTTGCTCATCGGAGCATCCCAAGACATCAAATATCTTGGTGATCTACTTTAACCACGTCTCCGCCTTAAGTGGTTCTGGCTTTCCCAAAAACTCCGGTGGTCCCAGCTCCTTGAATTGCTTAGCGGTGACCAACCGTGGGTTGCCATTGTTTCCTCCTGCATTATGAACAGGAGCCGCCTTCGCCTGATGTTGCATGAATTCTAAAAAGCTCTTAAACGTACCGTCGTTCGTTAATTGATCAGTGTTGTTGTTTACAGGAGGATTATCGCCATCCTGTTGCACATTGTCCTGATTATTAATCATGGAGAATCAGCGGTCTCTGTGCTCCATTGCTATTCTCAACATTCTCGGATGCCATTTTCAAAAACACCGCCACAAAACAAGGGTTAATTGACATGCAACATATTATCACTATACTCGGTGAGGCCAATCAAATACCAAATAAACTTAGGAAGGTCATACTAGCGAAGGAATTCCCGTCTCTCCCTCCTAGTTCTAGTCTCACATCTTAGCTAGGATCATATCCCTAAGCTTTGATACTAAATTGTGACGCCCCAAAATTAGGTATACGTCACCTATCTTGGGTCGCCAGATACATGGTACATAATTCAAATACAACTTACTAATACAACTGTCGTGTACAATACGACAAAACATAAACTGTGAGTTTGAATACAAATATTATCTACTAGAGATTATACAAACTCAAAAGGAGTCCTCATTACAATTATTATCACACTATTTCACAGAATAGTGAGGACTACTAATACTATCCTCTGGACCATCACTCCGTTTTCCGACTCGTCCCATCTATATTCTCATTTCCTGTAGAGAACAGTGAATGAAAGGGTGAGCTCAACTAGCCCAGTAAGAAATATTATGACTAAGATAATGCAGAATAAATTATCATTAGCCTCTAACAATGTTAAACTGATAAAATACAATAGACATCAAGTTTAGCTGCGCAGGAACAAGCAATCCATTAAAAGAGTCAAGTAGAATAGAATCTACTATCTTTTATGATTTAAAAGTTTTTCATCACTTTTATCACGAGACTCATTTCAATAAATAATCCACATCATTAAATCATCCCGCACTACGGCCAAGGATATTCTTTAGTATAACGACCACGAATTATCCATGCACTCACGGGCAAAGATAATCGTATTTTCATCAACGATCCCGATCATGCCATAAAACAATTCATCTTTGCTCCCTTGTCAAGAGAATCCATAGCCATAATCATACCAAAAAGCGTCCATCAATGCACTACGGGCAAATGAGGACTTTAATTTTCACATCATTTGTAACATTACGGTCATGATTATACCGAATAATCCACGGTCATAATCATACCAAGTCCATCTATGCACCCTTCTGAGGCCACGGATGACTTTCAACATAACATAAACATGAGGATGATGACAATGATATAAGAATTCAATTAAACAAGTTCAAGAATTAATTTGTCCAGGAACCAATAACGTCCAAATTGTCAACATGATACTTCTTTGTAGAATAAAATTCAAGAATGCTCAGAAGAATATTTCCATGAAAAATACTGGATTAAGCGCAAATATCAAGGATATTCCACTAATTTTATGTAGTATAAAAGTCAAAATTTTAATCAACTGAGTATAATACCAAATGGAATAACAAAAGATATCACCATGCATGCGGTACTTCGCATAGACGGTTATTCCAACAGAAGTTCTCTTCTTGAATACAAAAGAAATAATATCCCTTACCGTAAAATAATACTTGATATAAGAGTAGTGAAGTAGCAGAAAATTTTCTTCTATCTCTCTATAGTCTCTCTCTATAGTTTCTCTCTCAGAGTTCAATTGAATTTAAGAAAAGAAAATAATGAAGGAATGAGCTTCTATTTATAGGAAAATGGAATGTATAAGAATTAATCCATGAACGGTCAGATTGATTTACTCTAATCTGACGGTCCATATTTAAAAAGAAAAATCTTTTAAATAAAATATAATATATTCTATTTATATAAAATGATTTTTACTATGCAAAAACTATGGGCACTATGCAAACACTATGCATAATAAAATATAATATATTCTATTTATAGAATAACTTTAATAAAGTATACATTTTTATATAAAAGATTTTACTACATGAAAACACTAGGCATAATAGAATATAATATATTCTATATATAGAATAACTTTAATAAAGTATTCATTTTTTATATAAAAGATATTTCTATTTTATTACGTTAATAATACTGAATAAAACAAAACTTCTAAATCAACAATAATTGAATCAAATAATGTGAGATACTTGCAAAGAACTATTGTAGCAATAATTGAACAAAACCGAGTGACTTCTCACATAAATATCAATAATCAATACCGTATTGCTACTCTTGCAATAACGCCAGACATCGTATTTTTTACTACCGATAAGTTCAACAAGATTCAACGGTAAAACTTCATGAATTATTTTCAATAAAATATTTTTGTCGTTTTCTCAATCCGACAATAATTCCGTTGTGGGGTCCACCAATGATTGTGCCGTCGTACGAATATTTCGTATTTAAAACGAATATTCCCCGACTAATCGAATATAATATGACAACTTGCATACTTTGCAAAATTTATAAATATTACCCACAACTATAACATTATCTCAAATTCACACCATAATATAAAAAAATTATTTCGAGAAAATTAATTCTTTATTTATAAAATCTGGGGTTTCACAATTTATTCATAAAATCTGGGGTTTCACAATCTCCCCTCCTTATGGAAATTTGCCCTCGAAATTTACGTACGTACCTGGTATGCCGAACAGGTGAGGATCCCTTGACTTCATTTCAGATTCTAATTCTTGAGGTATAACCTTTGAGTGTTGAATACGATCCTTCTTATCCAAGATTTTAACATGTATCTCCTCATACGTTAAATTTTGTGCTATATTGTTTAGTTCTAATTTAATAATGTGGTTCAGGTCGTCCACATATTTATGTAACATCGATACGTTAAAAACTTTATGAACACGCAACATACTTGGTGGTAAAACGAGTCTATAGGCCACAATTCCTACTTCATCGAGGATTTCAAATGGGCCAATTAAATCGAGGGTTGAGATTTCCTCTCTTCGTTGATTCTTGCTTCTAGAATAACGCCCTCTTGAACCTTCTTCTTCACATTCATCAGCTTTGAGTATGTAGCTTGAGCGGCTTTAACTTTATTGATTAAAGTTGATTCTACACGTATATTCGTTATCTTCACTTGGGTTTCTAGAGTCTTTAACTCTATCTTCATCATTTATAAGTCGTACGAAATGGGCCTTTGTGTTAACAACATCGCACTCGTAAACGCATACGATCTTTTACTCAACGCGTTAGCTACCACGTTCGCTTTCCCACGATGGTATTGAATGGTACGATCGTAATCTTCAACAGCTTGAGCCAACGTATTTGGCGTATGTTACGTTCGTTTTAATTAAAGAAATATTTGAGGGTTTTAGAAATGGGTTTTTGTACTGTGGTCAATACAAAATTCGATTTCACGCTCCAGGGGTAGGCTAAGAAGTCTTCAAGAATACGTAAGGAAATTTATTAACAATAGAAATATCATTCAAAACTGTGACTCTCATCCAAGACTTGGGTAACACGTCACATTGATACCTATCAACTTGTCATCGTCATTCACAGCGTCGCCTACAGAAAGTCTGGCTTTGGTGCAATCCACACAAGGAAGTCAACAACGAAAGGACCGGGGCTCTTTACTTATGGCTTGATATGACCATGATTGACTTTAGTGATTTGGTTGCTTGAATTTGCATAACAGGTTGGTTAGGAATATGAAAGCTAACAACCTGACGAAAAACATGATGAGTAGTTAACCAATCGATTCCTAAAATCACATCAAAGGCAAGTATTTTCAAAGAGATACGATCGACAGGTAACGTGAAAGTGTTGATTTGAACAAGATTTATAAATAGTGGAGGTAATGAAGGTTTCTCTGGCGAGTTTCAACAGATAAATCAAAGTCTAACTTCTCCCGGAGTTAACTTCAAACATTGAACACAACTAGGTGAAATAAAAGAGTGAGTAGAACCGGTATCTAACACGGTATAGACTTCGTAAGAGTTTATGACTAACATACCCGTGATAATTTTATTCAGGTTCCTTGTCACGAAAAAAAAACGCTCTTTTTAAAACTACCGACTTTAGCTTGTCTGGGACATCATTTGGCATCACTATCCCAGCTGGACTTTACTTCACCATACGACAAAATCGAGCTAGGTGACCTTCTCTTTCGCAATTAAAACACGTTTTGGATTGCTGCGTACAGTTTGGACGGATGTGTCCCCCCTGTCCGCATTTGAAACATACGACCGGTGGTCTTTCTTGTTCCTTTGAAACGGGTGCTGGTGCCGACGTCTTTACGTCATTGTTGAACCTTCTCTTCTTGAAATGTCCATTCTTATTATTTTGGCCATGATTACCACCAAAGTGGTTACCATTTCTGGCATGTTGATTCCCTTCATGCTTATTGTCACCGCTTTGATGACTGTTATCACCGGTATTATCATTTTACCGGCTGCTCTCTTTTGGTTTGGTTAACTCATTATCGTGCTCCAATAACTGAACCCTATTAACAAAATCTGAATACAAACACAGTTTATGAGAGATAAGATATTGACGTATCTCAGGTTTCAAACCTCTTAAAAACATTCGCGTCATTCTCTCTTCATTATCAACCAAGTGGGATGCAAATCGGGATAACTCGGCAAACTTGGCTTCGTACTGTAACACGGTCATGTTGTTTTGCTCCAACTTGATAAATTCCACCTCCTTCATGTGATGAATGCTTTCGGGAAAGTACTTGTCATTGAACAGCTCTTAGAACTTCTCCCAAGACATCTTGAGTGTGTCAGGCTGGGTACGTTTTATAGATTCCCACCAGTGATCTGCCTCTTCACGCAACATAAAGGTGGCAAAAGTAACCTTTTGCTCCTCGGAGCATCCCAAGACATCAAATATCTTGGTGATCTGCTTTAACCACGTCTCCGCCTTAAGTGGTTCTGGCTTTCCCAAAAACTCTGGTGGTCCCAACTCCTTGAATTGCTTAGCGGTGACCAACCGTGGGTTGCCATTGTTTCCTCCTGCATTATGAACAGGAGCCGCCTTCGCCTGATGTTGCATGAATTCTAAAAAGCTCTTAAACGTACCGTCGTTCGTTAATTGATCAGTGTTGTTGTTTACAGGAGGAATATCGCCATCCTGTTGCACATTGTCCTGATTATTAATCTGTGGAGAATCAACAGTCTCCTGTGCTCCATTGCTATTCTCAACATTCTCGGATGCCATTTTCAAACACTGCCACAAAACAAGGGTTAATTGACATGCAACATATTATCACTATACTCTGACCGACCAATCAAATACCAAATAAACTTAGGAAGGTCATACTAGCGAAGGAATTCCCCGTCTCTCCCCTCCTAGTTCTAGTCTCACATCTTAGCTAGGGATCATATCCCTAATCTTTGATACCAACTGTGACGCCCCCAAAATTAGGTATACGTCACCCATCTTGGGTCGCCAGATACATGGTACATAATTCAAATACAACTTACTAATACAACTGTCGTGTACAATACGACAAAACATAAACTGTGAGTTTGAATACAAATATTATCTACTAGAGATTATACAAACTCAAAAGGAGTCCTCATTACAATTATTATCACACTATTTCACAGAATAGTGAGGACTACTAATACTATCCTCTGGACCATCACTCCGTTTTCCGACTCGTCCCATCTATATTCTCATTTCCTGTAGAGAACAGTGAATGAAAGGGTGAGCTCAACTAGCCCAGTAAGAAATATTATGACTAAGATAATGCAGAATAAATTATCATTAGCCTCTAACAATGTTAAACTGATAAAATACAATAGACATCAAGTTTAACTGCAGTGGAACAAGCAATCCATTAAAAGAGTCAAGTAGAGAATAGAATCTACTATCTTTTATGATTTAAAAAGTTTTTCATCACTTTTATCGCTGAGACTCAGCTCAATAAATAATCCACATCATTAAATCATCCACGCACTCTGTGCCAAGGATATTCTTTAGTATCACGACCATTTAATTATCCATGCACTACGGGCCAAAGATAATAGTATTTTCATCAACGGTCCTGATCATGCCATAAAACAATTCATCTTTGCTCCCTTGGCCGAAGAGAATCCATAGCCATAATCATATACCAAAAGCGTCCATCAATGCACTACGGGCCAATGAGGACTTTTAATTTTCACATCATTTGTAACATTACGGCCATGATTATATACCGAATAATCCCTGGTCATAATCATACCAAGTCCATCTATGCACTACAGGCCACAGATGACTTTCAACATAACATAAACATGAGGATGATGACAATGATATAAGAATTCAATTAAACAAGTTCAAGAATTAATTTGTCCAGGAACCAATAACGTCCAAATTGTCAACATGATACTTCTTTGTAGAATAAAATTCAAGAATGCTCAGAAGAATATTTCCATGAAAAATACTGGATGAAGCGCAAATATCAAGGATATTCCACTAATTTCATGGAGTATAAAAGTCAAAATTTTAATCAACTGAGTATAATACCAAATGGAATAACAAAAGATATCACCATGCATGCGGTACTTCGCATAGACGGTTATTCCAACAGAAGTTCTCTTCTTGAATACTAAAGAAATAATATCCCTTACCGTAAAATAATACTTGATATAAGAGTAGTGAAGTAGCAGAAAACTTTTCTTCTATCTCTCTATAGTCTCTCTCTATAGTTTCTCTCTCTAGAGTTCAGTGAATTCGTAAGAAAATAATGAAGGAATGAACACCTATTTATAGGAAAATGGAATGTATAGTAACTAATCCATGAACGATCCAGATTGATTTACTTTAATCTGATGGTCCATATTTAAAGAAAAATCTTTTAAATAAAATATAATATATTCTATTTATATAAAAAGATTTTTACTATGCAAAAACTATGCGGGCACTATGCAAACACTATGCATAATAAAATATAATATATTCTATTTATAAAATAACTTTAATAAAGTATTATGTTTTATATAAAAAGATTTTACTATGCAAAACACTAGGCATAATAGAATATAATATATTCTATTTATAGAATAACTTTAATAAAGTATTACATTTTATATAAAAGATATTTCTATTTTATTACGTTAATAATAATGAATAAAACAAAACTTCTAAATCAACAATAATTGAATCAAATAATGTGAGATACTATGCAAAGAACTATTGTAGCAATAATTGAACAAAACCGAGTGACTTCTCACATAAATATCAATAATCAATACTGCAGTGTGCTACTATGCAATAACGCATATTATCGTATTTTTTTACTAATGAGTAGTTCAACAAAGATCAACGGTAAAACTTCCGCCATTATTGTCAATAAAATATTTTTGTCGTTTTTCAATCCGATAATAATTTTTAATGGGGTCCACTAATGATTGTCAGGCCGTCGCATCGAATATTTCCGTTTAAAACGAATATTCCCTACCAATCGAATATAATATGACAACTTGCATACTTTTGCAAAATTTATAAATATTACCCACAACTATAACATTATCTCAAATTCACACCATAATATAAAAAATTATTTCGAGAAAATTAATTCTTTATTCATAAAACTGGGGTTTCACAATTTATTCATAAAATCTGGGGTTTCACAATAACTCTTTACGATAGTTTCTAGAGATGAATAGACTCATAAAGAGTTCTCAATCAAGTAATAAAATAAAATCTTAAATATTTTTATGTGAAACTGTTTCATCTAAATGAAATGACGTGTTTGGAATTATGTTTAAATTATATTATTTTGCATAAACCCTGAGTAAGTAGAAGTGTAAACTCATAGAGAAATGTAAGTAATATGGATTAACGAAATTCATAAGATAGTTAAGAACAATAGCCGAGCTAGAGCAACTAGGCGCTCAAATTAGATTAAACCAAGCGCTTAAAGGCCACTCGATTCCTCAGATTTATAAAAAATTCCATCACCCAATTTAAACTTGGTGATTGTCAATCATAGTCCGATCAGATATATATACATATAACATATATATATATATATATATATATATATGTACAAGGACATATATTTTAATTATGCTATATATATGGGAAAAATGTATATACACAGTTGTGTAGTACACAGTTGCCATTGGGCCCCTTTTTTTGGCTATAGCGATGGTTCACCCGTTGCTATAGCTATTTTGATCTATGGCGACAGCTATAGCCCAAAAAAATCATCTCCATAGGTGATTTGTATACTACACAGCTGTGTATATACATATAGCCCTATATGATAAATATATATATTTAATATAATCCCGTGCTTTCTAAGACTATGGAATGATGGGATTTATTCTAAACTTTGGACAGCCCAGATGATTTATTAGGATGAGCGGGAAATTTAAAATTATTTGTATTTTATTATATAGATTTGTATACTACACAGCTGTGTATATACATATAGCCCTATATGATAAATATATATATATATATACTAGCAACAGTCCCGTGCTTTCGACACTATGGACGGTGGGATTTATTCCAAACTTTGGACAACATTTATTAGGATGAGCGGAAAATTTAAAATTATTTGTATTTTATTATATAGATATATATTAATTTAATTAATATATAACTATTGGGTGATAGATACCAGAGAGATGCAAATTGGGATGGGAAAAATAAATATCATCATTTCTATTCTTATAAATAACATTCGGTGATTCACTCTGGTCCAATCCCAGATCAAAATCAAAATGACCGTCTCACAGAATGTACCATGGGAATGCGGTAAACTGTCCTCCCGGCTCCCAATTTCTAACCCTGTGTGCCCCAACCCAATCGGACCTGGATCACAAATCAAGATTAATAGAGGGGACCTAAAGTGACACTTTTGTACCAATAATAAAATATACCCAAACAAATATCAAAATATTATAATTTTAGAGAGAGCATAAGAAGATTATATATAAGAAGTGAGATTTTCTAATATTCTTCAAGTACCCCAATACATGGATAGTGAGCCTCTATTTATAGGCTACACAAATACATGAACAAAGATGAAATAAATATAAACTTAAATAGGGAGAATGAATAGCTCATCAATGTACTAATATGTAGGTTATAGAAAATGAATGGACATCCATATTAAAACTATTCATAACACTCCCCCTTGGATGTCCATTACTGAAGAATATGCCTCGTTAAAACCTTACTAGGAAAAACCCTGTGGGATAAAAACCTAGTGAAGGAAAAAGAGTACATAATTCTTCAAAAACTTATGAGATATTGCTTTATGAAAAACTTTAATTACTCCCCCTCATGATTATATCACTTGAGATCTCTGAGTCGATGCAATCCAACGTTGTGGACTAGCTTCTCAAATGTAGAAGTAGGAAGCGCCTTTGTTAATAAATCTGCCAAATTTTCACTTGAACGGATTTGCTGAACATTTATATCACCATTCTTCTGAAGGTCATGAGTGAAAAAGAACTTTGGTGAAATATGTTTTGTCCTATCACCTTTGATATATCCTTCCTCGAGTTGGACAATGCATGTCGATTATCCTCATATAAGACCGCTTGTTTCTTCTCCTCAAGATAAACCGCAAGCTCCTCGTATGTGTTAAATTACAGACCTTAACCACACACATTCACGACTAGCCTCATGTATTGCCAAAATTTCAGCATGGTTAAAAGATGTAGCTACTATAGTTTGCTTCATCGAACGCCAAGAAATGGCAGTTCCACCACAAGTGAATACATATCCAGTTTGTGATCGAGCATTATGAGGATCGGATAGGTACCCTGCATCTGCAAAACCATTCAAATCTGTTTTGGGTTGGTTAGGAAAATACAAACCCATATCCTTTGTACCTTGTAGGTAACGAAGTATATGTTTAACCCCATTCTAATGCCTTCGGGTTGGACAAGAGCTATATTTTGCTAATAAGTTGACAGAAAATGATATATCAGCTCGTGTATGACTAGCAAGATACATTTGTGCTCCAATTGCACTCAAGTATGGTACTTCAGGACCAAGAATCTCCTCATCATTTTCTCGATGTCGAAAATGGGTCTTTATTTACATCAAGTGACCTCACAACCATTGGGGTGCTCAACGGATGTGCTTTGTCCATATAAAATCGGTTTAGCACCTTCTCTTTATAAGATGTTTGATGCACAAGAATACCGTCCTTTAAATGCTCTGTATGTAACCCAAGACAAAATTTTGTTTTTCCAAGATCTTTCATTTCAAATTCTCTTTTCAAGTACTCTACTACCTTTGAAATCTCTTCAGGAGTTCCAATGATATTTAGATCATCAACATATACTGCAATAATAACAAACTCAAATCTAGATCTCTTTATAAAAATGCTTGGGCTAACAGGATCATTCTTATATCCCTCCTTTAACAAATATTCACTAAGACGGTTATACCACATGCGACCGGATTGTTTTAATCCATATAGAGATCTATTTAATTTGATCGAGTACTGTTCTCGAGAACCGGATTTACATGCCTCTAGCAATTTAAATCCTTCTGGGAGTTTCATATAAATTTTATTATCAAGTGGGCCATACAAATATGCTGTAACGACATCCATTAGACGCAAGTGAAGTCCTTTTTTTATTGCCAGACTGATTAGGAATCAAAAAGTAGTCACATCCATCACAGGAGAGTATGTCTCTTCATAATCAATACCGGTTCTTTGTGAAAATCCTTGTGCAACTAGTCGTGCTTTATGTCGCACAATTTCACCTTTTCATTTCATTTTTAACAAAACCCATTTGTACCCCCATCGGTTTTACACCATCAGGTGTACGGACTACTGGTCCAAAAACATTTTTCTTTTCAAGAGATTTCAATTCTGCCTCAATTGCATCTTTCCATTTTGGCCAATCAATTCTATGCATGCATTCCTCAATAGACCTTGGTTCAAGATCCTCGTCATCTTTTATAACATCTAGCGTTATATTGTATAAAAAAACATTATCGACGTCAATTTCATTTCGGTTCCATATTTTTCTGGACTTGACATAATTTATCGAGATCTCTTCATTTTCAATGATTTCAGGTAGCTGATTGTCTTTTGGAACTGTAATATTAGTCATGTCTAGTGGTTTTTCTGTAGACTCTTATGGAGTTACTATTTCCTCGTCATGACCATCTTGAATCTTTGTTCCTTTTCTCATACGAGGATTCTTATCTTTGGAGTCGACTGGTCTAACACGCTTCAAGCGAGCTTTAGATTCATTGGCAACAAGAGGTTGTCCTGATGGGACATCAATTTTAATTGGAGCATTAACAGCTGGTATATGTGACTTTATTACACTCTTTGGGTCAGAAAATGCGTCTGGCAATTAATTTGCTAAACTTTGTAAATGAATTATCTTCTGAACTTCTAGTTCACATTGTTTTGTACGAGGATCAAAATGAGACAATGATAAATCATTCCAGCTTATCTCTTTTTCCAGCTGCCTATTTTCTCCCCCTAATGTTGGGAAGACTGATTCATCAAAATGACAATCAGCGAATCTAGCTGTAAATAAATCCCCTGTTGATGGTTCTAAATATTTAATTATAGATGGGGATTCATATCCAACATATATTCCTAACCTCCTTTGAGGTCCCATCTTAGTACTTTGTGGTGGAGGAATTGGAACATATACAGCACAACCAAAAATTCTCAGATGAGAAATATTTGGTTCCTGACCAAAAACCAATTGTAAAGGGAGTACTTATGATAACTTGTTGGTGCGATGCGAATTAGTGTTGCATGTAAAATAAAGCATGACCCCAAGCGTAAATTGGAAGTTTTGATCTCATTAATAATGGTCTTGCAATCAATTGAAGACGCTTAATCAATGATTCTGCAAGGCCATTTTGTGTGTGAACATGTGCTACAGGATGTTCAACACTTATCCCAATAGACATACAATAATCATTGAAAGTTTGGGAAGTAAATTCACCAGCATTGTCAATACGAATTTTCTTAATGGGATAATCTGGAAAATATGCTCGTAATCTGATTAATTGAGTAAATAACCTCGCAAACGTCAGGTTGCGAGTTGATAATAGAGATACATGTGACCACCTTGTTGATGCATCAATTAAAACTATAAAATTTCTAAAAGGTCCACATGGTGGATGAATTGGTCCACATATATCACCTTGTATTCGTTCCAGAAAAGTAAGGGATTCAGTCCGTATCTTAGCCGTCGATGGCCAAACAATTAACTTGCCATGAAAATAAGCAGCACATGGGAAATCATTCGATTGAAGAATCTGCTGGTTCTCCAATGGATGTCCACATGAATTCTCAATTATTCTTCGCATCATTATCGATCGAGGATGGCCTAACCGTTCATGCCAAACAACAAAGTTATTGTGATTCTTTAGCTTTTTATTAACAACCACATTTGTTTCAATTGTTCTAATTCTCGTGTAGTACAAACCAGAGGAAAAAGCTGGTAATTTTTCTAATACACTTTTATTACCCGAGATTATACTCGTAATGTGAAGATACTCAATATTTCCTTCACATGTTGTCTCAATATGATACCCATTTCGACGGATATCCTTAAAACTCAATAAATTTCTTTGAGACCTGGGAGAGTATAATGCTTCATCAATTTCAAGTTTTGTTCCTCCAGGCAAGAAAATATTAGCTCTTCCGGAGCCTTCTATCAATTTTGCACTACCCGATATAGTACTAACATTTGCCTTTTGCATTATGAAAGAAGAAAATATTTCTTATTCTCAGAATATAAGTAATGCGTAGTGGTACTGCCTCATGAGACATATATCTCCACCATTCATTGCAAATTGAATCAAGAGAGTATCTATGTTATTCAAAGAAAATAAGAAATATATAATCAGATTAATAAAATATCCCATATATAACGAATCATAAGAAAACTCCTATCATTAGGAGCTTACTTTTTGTTTAGGCCCCAATCCATGGTCGGTGCCAGCAAATAATACCCTATAATGGACCATATAAATTACCTGGAAAATTCATAATTATGTCTTTTATCATGTTTAATTGTTTTCTTATGATTCGTTATATATAAGAAATATATAATCAGATTAATAAAATATTCCATATATAACGAATCATAAGAAAACAGTTAAACATGGTAAAAACATAATAATTAGAATTTTATTAATGCTTAAAATAAAGTCCAATAACATCAAAGCATCATTTAAAAATTTTATATTTGGACACTCTCATCACCAAACAAGAAGTCAATTTTTTCTTCAGGATTTGAGAAAAAATCAGTAACATCTAGATGAGTGGTATCAACATAACCATAATTAAAATCATCATTTCCAGAATCAAGATTTGTCTCATCTTTTCCATCCTTACTAGAAAAATTGAGATTTGTCTCATCTTTTCCATCCTCACTAGCAAAATTTGTCTCTATCTTCTTCCCTTTATCTTTTAGTGATTGTTGATAGAGCTCAACAAGATGTTTTGGTGTACGACAGGTACGAGACCAATGGCCTTTACCTCCACAACGATAACACAAATTCTCCGTGGTATTTTTATCTTTATCACCTTTTTCGCGTTTTCCATCCTTATATTCCCACTTCTGGTGGGTATATGTGTTTGAGAAATGACCACCACGATGATTATTTCGACCACGTCCACGTCCGCGTCCATGACCACGTCCACGACTACTAGCGTGACCTCTGTTTTTTCCATTATATGTTACGGCATTCACTGCAGGGAATGGAGTAGATCCAGTTGGACGGGCCTCATGATTTTTCATCAATAGTTCATTGTTTTGCTCAGCCACAAGGAGGCATGAAATCAGTTCAGAGTATTTCTTAAAGCCCTTTTCACGATATTTCTGTTGTAGGAGCATATTAGATGCGTGAAAGGTGGAGAATGTTTTTTCTAACATATCTGCATCAGTGATCTTTTCTCCACATAATTGTAATTTAGAACTGATTCTAAACATAGCTGAGTTATAATCACTTACAGATTTAAAATCTTGTAATCTTAAGATGCATCCAATCATAACGAGCTTTAGGAAGAATTACAGTTTTCTGGTGGTCGTATCTTTCCTTTAGATTGTTCCAAAGGATAAGTGGATCTTTAACAGTCAAATATTCAATTTTAAGTCCCTCATGGAGGTGATGACGAAGAAATATCATCGCTCTGGCCTTATCTTGACTAGATGTTTTGTTTCCTTCTTTGATAGTATCACCAAGACCTTTTGCATCTAGATGAATTTTAGAATCTAACACCCATGACAAATAATTCTTTCCAGTAATGTCAAGAGCCACAAATTCGAGTTTAGCAATGCTTGACATTATGAACTATCACAAATATGATTAACAAGTTAGAAGAAAATATTCTAAAAATAAATTAAATACACAACATAATTAATATAATACTTTAAGCATAGTAATCTGTCGAATAGTTGTAACCTCTTTGATAATTAACATAGGTAAAGACTAATACTTGAAGCTAGTAAAAGCTTACACACAAGCTTTTTATAACATAGCAATGTGGTTAATAATAATATTAATTAGTAAACATTGTTGTACAGGCTATAATGCTTAACATTTAAATAGTAATAAACATAAAGATTAAATGAATGCATAGTAAATAATTATGTTGAATTTTCATAATAGTGACCGTGAAACAAATTGTAAAATCAAACAACGCATATAATACGCAGTTGAACCATAGGTACATCAAGTTCTATAGAGTACAAACAAAATATGATTATCTTTAAGATAAAAATATTGTACGATAACGCAGCAGCTATATAAATTCATAATTATAACTCTCCTCCTCCATCTTCTAATGGATAGCTCATCAATGTACTAATATGTAAGTTATGAGTTATAGAAAATGAATGGACATCCATATTAAAAAACTCAAAAGCATGCAGATCTTATAAATTCATAAAAACCCTGACCGAGGCTAAAAAAACTATCACTCTCGAAGTCGAGAGTAGCGACACCATTGATAATATCAAGGCCAAGATTCAGGTCTCAATTTAAATCTTCATCTAATATTTTCTAATTAATTTGTGTTCCTATAGATCAGTTGATTGTGTAATTAAGATTTTATTGCGACCTAAAGTTTATTAATTGTGTTTTTTTATATGATTTTTACTGATTCAATTGGTTCCGATAAACCTAGGGTTTTTGATTGTTTATTGTGTATAAGTTTCTAGGGTTTTAGTTATTGCTTGTTCGTATAGTATTGTGTTTTGCTATTTGCAGACACTCATAAGTGTTAACAAACGATGTCTTTGTATTTATATTCAGTTTCTAGTTCCTCGTTATATGTGATTGTTCAGTGTCTTTTATATTTGATAATTGTGGGAAGGAGAGAAATTCACAAAGTATAGAATTGATTAGAATTAGGGTTTTGTGTTGGCTGAGAAGGAGAGAAATCCACAAATTATAGAATTGATTGATGAGTTGAAGAGGGGAGAAGAATAAGTAAGCAATTATTTAGTAATACGTTACAGAATTGTTAGGATTCGATAGCCTTATTGAGTATGAAGGATCCAAAGAGCCTTCTTGAGTGTTTAGGGTTCATAGAAAGTCCAAAGGTCCCTTCTATTAGAATGGAGGGAGTATTTATAGAGCTTCTTAGAAAGTGATCACATGCCTAGCACTTGTCTGAGTCGTGTGCTTGACATGTGACCTTAGGGAAAATTTTAAAAATACCCTTATTTACCTAAGTAATGCCTAAATCGTCTTGTTCTTCTAGCCACCAATTCAATCCCTTAATCAATTCCCAAAATGAGTAGGTTCCATGAGTCTCGGGACTCGTGGAGGCTTCTGTTAGGTCTCGCATGTGAACCCTAATTTGTACTTGGGCTCACATTTGCCACTGCACGTGAGTCACATCTTCGGAGTGGTGATCATGCAAAATTCTTCAAGTCTTGAAGTCTCACCTTAATTTTCTGAATGATCTCTAGAATTCAATCTTGCAAGCCTCGAAAAATGAAATATTTAAGAGAGGGAACCCCCATGGGGCCGAACCCCTAGGGGAGCTCTCCTAGGATATTTTTTGTGCAATCCTGCATCAAATCTTGCTCAATCTCATTGTTTCCTTAATTTTTTTTTGGAAACTAAATCACGATAAATAAAATTAAATTTGGAAACTTCACATTTTTTTTATGTGAAAGAAGGGAATTAATATCATGTCATATTCCCAAATCTTAAAACTTATTGACCACGAACGGATTTGTGTAACTTGACCAGGATATCTTTTTTAGTTGATGCACGCCTTGTTTTTAAGTTTTTATTCCTTTCTTCATACTTCTTATGCTTTGTCATTTTCCTTTTCAGGCCGAGAAGATGAAGGATATGCCTTTGCCTTTTGAGGGCTCGCCTTGTTTGATTCTCTTCATCCTGATTCTGCCACTTCGCCTTTTAGTGACCTTGGCTATTCACCTAATAGCCAGGGTTGCATGGAGTCACAGGTAGTCTCACAACTGTCATTCATACATCCTTTGCCCTGATGCATGCAATGGTTGCTTCCAAAGTGGCTTTTATTAGAGCTTCATTTAATCCAACTGGAGATCTTATTCCTTGGAGGGGTTTTCAGATTTCTTCTTCCAACCAAGAAAGTTTTGAGCGCCTCCTAGCTAGGTTCCCACAGATACTTGATCGGCTAATTATTCGCGAGGCCTCCACTTTGACCTTTTTTGTAGATCGACTTACGAGCTTTGTTCTTGAAATACACAATCTTTCTCTCTATTCTTTGCGAGTAGAGGACTTAGACAAGTTTAGTTATGAGTTTGATGACCTCTTCTCCATGGGCTTTGACATGTCTCCTTTTCGTGCTAGGCTAGAATTCCTTAGTTCCAGTTTTCATGTTGCACTATGCACGGAGGTTGCTTCATGTCGGCATGAGGATGACTTATTTTTTGGTACAACTTTCAGACCTTCAAGATGTTTCAGCCAAATTGAAGTCCCAACTTCGGGAATTGGAGTCAACTACTCGAGATGTTGAGAGACTGAGGGCCTCAAATGTGAAGATTTGGGACACCGCCATCGCTGACTTGGAGGCTTTAGCTATGCCCCCTCCTCAGTTTGATATGGCCTTTGGATCAGGACTTCTTGTAGTTTTTTATTTTTTATTTTTTTTATTTCATGCATCATCAGAAAACTCACTTTATGTATATTTCAGTTATCAGAATATAAAGCTTCTTTAGCATTATTAATTGTTTTTAACTTGAATTTTTTCCTTAAAACCCAACGGTTAACATTGAATCATAAGTTATTCAAATTAATACCCCAAGACAATAATATGTATATTATTTTCACATGAAATCTAAAAAAAACATTTTTTTCTTTCGATTCCTCGCAAACTAACACTTGAGTCTATACTTTTAGAGAATAAGAAACTATCCAAGTATAAAATGAAAGTTTGATATATTATTAATAATCAATTTGCTTTTAACAAAAAAAATAACGTTTCAGATTTCATAAGATAAAAAATATTCATTCTTGCCTTTTGATGAAAAAAGAATAACATTCGTCACTTTTAGAGATAAAGCGTAACTTTTTCGGGTTTGAGGACTTATATGCTGGTGCCTCGATCACTTTTAAAGTTGGAAGTGTAATTTGTCTAGTCTGAGAACTTAAGGTCAAATGCTTCGATCACTTTTGAAGTTGAAAGTGTAACTTTTGTGATGACTATCTAATGTGTAATATTTCTTCACCCATTTAAAGTTCAGTGGGCCCGAGATAGCATCTGATCCCACACGAGATATTTTGCAATACTCGCTTTCGGAGATCTCTTGCACCCCATACGGGCCTTTCTATTTGAGAAAAAATTTGGTGGTTGGTGTTTCCCTCATGACTTGATTCGCTGTCTTGAGCACCAAGTCCCCCACCTGAATTTGTCGGGGTATTACTATTATATTGTATTGTTGTCACAATTTTTCATGGTACCGTTTTAATTTTTCTATAGCTTTGTCTCTGAAGTCAGCTAGGCCTCTAGAGTAGTTGATCGGTTTTCTTCCTCGACTAAGCTTTGGAGTCTCATCCTTGCCGAATGGATTTGTATTTCGGCGGACGAGATAGCTTTTTTACCATAGACCAAAGCATATGGGGTTTCACCCGTAGGCTTTCTTTTTGAAGTTCGATAGACCTATAATGCTATTGGTAATTGTTTTAACCATGTTTTTAGATGATCATGTAAGGTTTTCGATAGAATCTTGATCAAGGTTTTGTTCGTGGCCTCTTCTTGTCTATTGCCTTTCGGGTAATAGGGTGACGATTTGTAGTATTTCACCCTGTATCTATCCATCAGACTCTTGACATCCCTATTGATGAAGGGAGTTCTATTATCTGACAAAATGATCTTCGGGATCCCAAAACGAGAAATGATGTGCTCTTTGATGAAATTTGTCACTGCTGGCCCGGTAGCCCTTTTCAAAGGTATTGTTTCTTCTTACTCCTTATACATTTTAGTGGCGGTTAAGATCTAGATGTTGCCCTTGGAATTTGGATGAATAAGACCTATAAGATCCATTCCCGTGTATGAAAAGGTCATGGTGTTGCTATGGTCCGCAAGTCCACAGCAAGGGTATGAATTAAGTTCCCATGGATTTGGCAAGCTTGACATTTTTTGACAAACTCAAGTAATCTCCTTCCATCTTAGGCCAGTAATACTCATGATCAATCAACTGTTTGTACAACTTGGCTCCCCCTTGATGTTCATTTGATAGACCAAATCCCTGGCCTCACCTAATTTCAAACACTGTAAAGACTTGCCATTGAACCCTCTTCTAAAAAATTCTCCATTTTGTAAGAAAAATCGTTGTGTTTTCTTCTTTATCATGGATCCTTTTCGACAGGAAGACTACTGCCCTGTAGAAACTCCATATACGCTATTTCGTCGATGAAGGCGCATTCCTTCTCCCTAGGGTATTCTTGGCACGAAAGACATTATCGTTGAAGCCCCAAGCATATTGTCAATACACCACCTCCTTTATGGTACAAGACTCCCTTGATGTTGTATTTTTGAAGTTCCACCGATGACATTATTCCCTCCTTTGTTTGCAATTGATGGGAGATGCCATGTCTCCAATCATAAGTCATATCTTTGGGGAATAGGTCTAGCACCGTGGTTGGGAGGGTTCTCTTGATCACCTTCACATCCAAGTCTTCTCGTTTGACATAGAATCTAGATGATATTGTGGCTAATGCATCTGACTGTTTATTATGTCCTCTTGGCACATACTCAATTAAGGCTGTAAAATGAGCAAACAGTTCGGGCTCGATTCGTACTCGCTCGACTAAAAGTTTGATTTGAGCTCGACTCAAAATATAAATGAGTCAAATATGAGCACATTTTAAAGTTCGATAAATTACCTGAACCTCTTCAAATTGTAATTTTTTTATTTATACTCGGATCATATTCGTTCGAAAAGTTCAAACTACTCAGGCTCGATTCAGAATCGTGCTTGACTCGGTAGCTAAATGATCTTCAATCAAACTTTATTTTATACTCGATAAATTTTTTGAACTAAATCTGAGCAACTTAATACTCAGATCGACTCAGTTCGTTTACACCCTTATACTCAATCACCACCTTCTTGAAGGCTTCCATTACATTTTGTGACACAGTTCGATATTGGTGCCAAAATAGGTTCTTTCACCTACTATACTATTATATTTGAATCTCTCCTTTGAGACGCTTGGCTCCCAATTCTCTAGTTGCCAGTAATCCCAATATTAACGCCTCATTCTACTTCATTGTTCGTGCAAGGGAAATTTAGTTTATATGACAAGGCTACCTCATTTCTTTCTTTGGTGGTCAACACCACACCTGCTCCTCTTTTCCCTTCTACAAACGACCCGTCAAAGGCCAAGCTCCACCATTCCGAGTCTTTGTCCACTGCATCAATTATTTCCACTTCTCCCCTAGAAGATCCTCAGAGGGAGGTTCATATTCTCCATTTGAAAATTGAGCAAACAGGTCTGCCAAAGCCCGACATCCGATTGCTTTCGGCGTTACACACTTGATGTCATATTCTGAAAGGATCATCATCCATCTTGCGAGATCTTCCTACCAACGTTGGCCTAGTCAGCAAGTATCTAATGGGTCAGTTCTCGTTATGATTTTCACTTCATGTGCCAGGAAATAATGTTACATTTTTTGTGCGATGAACACCAAAGCCAATCAATGTCTTTCCAACTGCGAGTACCTGGTCTCTGGTCCTCTAATTATTCGACTGATGTAGTGCACAAGTTTTTCTTTCCCATTTACCTCTTGTCTGATCAATCATCCTATAGACTTTACGGTAGATGTTATATACAAATGCAATGGTATCCATCTCTGTGGTATAACCATTGTTTCCGCCGAGGCCAAAATTCCCTTTGCTTTCTCGAAGGCTTCTTGTAGTTCTTGCCCACAGTCCCATTTTGCATTTCCCTTTAGTAACTTCCCGAAAGGTTCCGTGACTTCTTCCAATGCTGGCATGAATCTCCTCAAGTAGGAAACCTTCTTTAGAAAACACTTCAACTGTTTCTGTGTTTTTGGTGGGGGCATCTCTATAATAGTCTTCGCCTTGCTTGGGTCTACCTCCAGACTTCTATTGTGCACCAAGAAGTCCAATAATTTTCTAGTTGTCATTCCAAAGGTGGACTTTTTCGGATTCATCTTCAGCTTGTACATTCAACATCGTTCAAACACCTTTTTAAGATCCTTTATGCGGGTTGTCTCCTTTTGAAATTTTACCACTATGTTATCCACGTAGCCCTCCACCGTGTCATGAATCATGTCGTGAAAGATAACGTGCATTGCCCTTTGGTAAGTTGCTCTTGCGTTCTTCAACCTGAATGACATTACTACATAGTAGAAATTCCTAAACGGGGTGGGTACATAAGGCTGTCATCTCTGCATCTTCTACAGATATCTTTATCTAATTATAGCCCACAAATCCATCCATGAACGACATCATCTCATGATTGGCTATTGCATCTACCAAAGTGTCGGGTAGCGAGTGCATGTCTTTTGGGCAATCCTTGTTCAAGTATCTGAAATCCACGTATATTCGTATATTCGCAGCTGTCCATTAGATTTCTTTACCAATACAATGCTGGATAGCCATACTGGATGTTGAATTGGCTTAATGAATCTTACTTCCAACAACTTCTTGATCTCTTCTTTCATCCGTGTTTCTACTTTTGGTGAATAGGTGTGAGGTGTTTGCTTCACTGGTTTAGCTCTCGGGCTTATGTTCAGATTATGCTCCACCAACTCCTTGTCGATTCCGGGAATCTCATCATAATTCCAAGCAAACACATCCACATACTCTCGCAACAGCTTCACTCACTCCTCTTTTCTAGTAGGGTTCAACTACTTGTTGATGTAAGTCGGTCTTGGCTGTTACATCTACCAAAATCTCTACATTGGGTAGCGAGTACATGTCCTTTAGGCATGCCTAGTTCAAGTCTCTGAAATCCATGTATATTCGTATATTCGCAGTTGTCCATTGGATTTTTTATCGGTACAATGTTGGATAGCCATACTGAATATTGAATTGGCTTAATGAATCTTACTTCCAACAATTTCTTATTCGCTTCCTTTATCTGTGTTTCTACTTTTGGTGAATAGGTGCGAGGTGTTTGCTTCACTGGTTTAGCTCCCGGGCTTATGTTCAGATTATGCTCCACCAACACCTTGTCGATCACGGACATCTCATCATAATTTCAAGTAAACATATCCCCATACTCTCGCAACAGCTTCACTAACTCTTTCTGGTAGGCGTTCAGTTCCTTGTGGATGTAAATCGGCTTAGCGTTCCTCCTTATGTTGCCAAATCGACTTCCTTAAGTTCATTTTATTGAGGTTTTGGACGATCCTCAAAGTATTCCGGAGCTGGTTTCACCTTTTGTTGCCCAATTTCTTCCTCTTCATTACTGCTCGAGTGAGGGGACACCTCCTGAGTCGTCAAGTTTGGATGTACACCTCGGGCTCCTCCCCCTTGCACCATCACAAGCAAAACACTATCTTTCCGTTGAGTTTAACCCTTTCCCATTTTGTCTTCTATTCTTCTTTTCTTTTATTTACTTTGCCAACTTCAGATTTCCTCTTGGCGTTTATTATGTTTTTGGCATCTTCCGGGTCTGCTGCTCACTTCCTTTGTTATTTTCCTTCTTCTAAGTTTACCACCACCGATTTCTTATTTTGGTACACTCACCTTGTTCCGAAGTCGACTTCTTTTCTTTCTTTACATGCACAAACTTTTCCTCCTGCACCTCCTCCCAGCTTGCTAGTTTCATTGAATCAGGCTTGACAATATAGTTTTCTCCTTCGGCAACATCATAGAAGAAATTTGCTTTGGTGATATGTGCCTCCTCCGACCCAAAAGGGTTCCTCGTCGCTGATACCTTAACCTCCTTGGCTTTTCAAATTGCCTTCATGCACCGAAGAAAGACCGATGGTACCACCCTATAGTCGTTCTGCCAAGTTTTTCCTAGCAATACATGATATGTTGCGTCAACCAAAGCTACATGGAACATCACAGGTCCCCGTATCTTTCGCACTTGAATGTCCACCCTTATGTGTCCAAGGGTTCTCGTGCTTTGATTAGTGAACCTTGTGATATTTGTCCTTTCCTTTACAATCTTTTTTCTGGCAGGCCTAACCGTTTAAACACAGTACAGGACATGATGTTTACAGATGCTCCATTGTTGATGAACGCCCTCCGCACTTCTATACCATTAATTATCGTTGTCATATACAATGTCACATACAACGGTCTATTGTGCGGATATCTTAACTCCCTATCAACCTTAGAGAAAGAGATTTTGTTCTCTTCCTCCTCCACTGTCTTCACAAACCCTTTACTTATCGCCATGTAGGTCTCCTGAACTTCGACATCTTTAATGATTGCCTTGGTCGCTTCTATCCTTGCTTCCTTGGTCAATCCTATCTGGTTGAAAAGTTTTCTGAACTTGGCTCCGTTCATCAATGTGGTTACTTGTAGACTTGGATCAAAATTATCCTCCCTTTCTTCCATCACTTTTGTTTTCTTCATCTATATTTCTCTTTCTTCTAGTGCTTCTCTATGAGTAATAGTGATGCACGTTTCTTTCCCCTTGTGGTTGGGAAGTGGCTTGTCCAACACACTGCTTCCTTTTTTTAGTTCAATTTCTCTAGTCGCCAACTTTTTGTGGTAGATTCTTTGCAGACTGTAACAGTCCATAATGGAGTGTCCTACATATTTATGGTATACACAAAAGTCTGGTCATCTCTTCATCTCTTCCGTTACTACAAATCTGGGTCTTGGAGGTTTCATCACTCCATGTTCTACCCATTGCTAGTACAAATCCCTGAATGCTTTCTCAATTCTTTCTCACTTTGGAACTGACATTCTTGAATACTTGTCCCATGGTTTTCCTCTGTTCCTTTCGTTTCTCTCTTTTTCTCCCTCTTGCCCCCTTATGGCTTTTGTTGAGAGTCGCTAAAGCCACGATTAGTCGCCCTCTTGCCCTTCCATGTAATAAATCGCATGGCTTGTGGGCAATGTCATGTTTCTTCCCAAGTCTGTGTAAATGATGAGAGCGTTGCAAAGGAATCACATGTTTTAGTGATGAGGTATGGCTTGAAGACATCTAGGGCACCATTGTCAGATATGCTTACAAGATTCTTTTCTTCAACTGGCTCCTCACACACTTCGCTTCGAGCCCTAAATCAGTATACATAGTCCAAACAACTTCTCGTGGCTTCGCTAGAATCTCATAAGTTCTACAATGGTCACTTGTTTCTGCACATTGAAAAACTTCTTAAAAAATTATAATTTTAGATCATCCCAATCTTGGACTGAACATTTTTCTAAATTATAGTACCAACTAAAAGCACTACCCATCAACGTCTTGTTTAATTCCCGCATCAAAAGGTTGTGGTTGCTTACTTTGTCATAACTCAACCATGGGGAGATCGACTCTACAAACCTGAGTATATGTTCTCTTCCATTTCCTTTCTCTCCATTACACTTGGGGAAATGCGGAGGGTGCTCAATATATCTGTTGAGTAAGGTGGATATATCCAATTGTGAGGGTCGAGGTGGAGTATGAGTGATTGATTACGTCGATCATATCCTCCTTCGTCACATACTAGCATATTGTATGAATTCTCTAAAGGTTGCGTTGTACTGATGCATCGGCGGTGTGTGCGGTAAAGAGATTAGTTGGTGTACACTTGCATTGGTTGCATAGTTGTTAAGGCGTCGCCTAGGCGACGCCAAGGCGTCCAGGCGATCAGAGACAGTCAAGGCGAGGGTGCAATTTGGTCGATGGCTGAAAGACGAGTGCCTAGAAAAAAAAGGAGTCGACTTGGACAACGCGGCGACGACTTGGACGACTATTTGACTGATCGAGCGACTTGGTCTCTATGGGTATGGATCGACCCAAATCTGAAGTGGGTTAAAAAAAATGACGTCATAGTAGGAGAGAAATGAACAAAACTAGCCCTAGTCTAGTCAATTCACCGAGAACTATTAGAACTCAGAAGATCGAAGTCGAGAGAACTAGCCCTAGTTCGCGAAGCGAAGTGTGAAGGCCGAAGAAGAAATCGAAGTCGAGCGAGAGGCTGCGACCAAGAAAGAGACTGAGAGTGAGAGACAATTTGCGGTTTTTTTCCATGATGATCGGCAGTATGTCTTCTTCCTTTTTTTTTCTCCCTCTTTACTGCTTACTACTTGGCTGCTTATCTATCAGTATGAAGTGCATTCTTTGTTGTCTTCTCCTGTGACATGTTTGACTGTTGGCCACTTGGCCTTTTTTTTTGCAATGCTTCTTCTTTCTGCTGGCTGGGTCAATATATATATATATATATATATATATATATATATATATTTATAAATTTATAAATTTATATATATTTATATACTAATACACATGCTTATACATACATACAATATATGAATTGAACTACTTCGATACATAGAAAATTTATATATATTAGATAATGAATACATAGAAAATTTGTTTATATAAATATAAACATATACATACATTAGATCCAAAAATCAATATATATGTGTAGGTAGGTAAATATAATTTATAATACATTATAAATATTAGATCCAAAAAATCAATATTATATGACTGTAGTTAGGTTAAAATGTAAGGTGCACTCTTTTATTTTCCTTCATCTTGCATACACTAGACTTTGGTGGTGTTTAATAACTTCTAAATGTAACTGAATGATGCTGACGGAATAAGTAGTAGTCATTTTAGAACAAACAAATATTGCATATAGCAACCAATAAGAAAATTTAAAGATATTAATGCATGAAATGCAACTTTCAAAGAAACTTTGAAAATCAATATTATATGACTGTACTTAGGTGAATATCAATATTCATATTGATTAATATATTTTTATTTGATTGTATTGTGTAGAAAGTAAAATGGCAGAAAGTTCAGGGTCGATGGTTATGATATATCCAAGTACCCAAAAAGAAAGGCCAAATCAAACGACATGGGTTGGAAATATGGGTATTGGTAGGACATAAGTAACAAGGATATAGTGCAATGTATCCTTTGTGGGAAGCAATGTCGTTCGGGAATCAAAAGGTTGAAGTAACTTTTAGCGGGAAATTTTGGAGATGTAGCGAAGTGCCCCAAAACAACAATAGAAATTATGAGGGAGATGCGACTTTGAATAGTAGAAAGAGGAACAAGCCACTTGAGCTAGATGATGTAGTAGAAGTGCAAGAAGAACAATCATCTCCTCGTCCAACCATGGCTTCCAATACTTCTTCTAATACTATCCCAAGTTCTGGGACGACTTCTAAAAAGAAGAAAGCTGTATTTCAATTCCAAAAGCCACAATCAAAAGCTCCAACAAAGACGGTTGAAACACTTCTAAGGAACACTCCTGAAGAAGTTGTAGAGAGAGAGGCATAGTAAGCGTTTGAGCCAAACGAGTATTGAGGACCGGAGGAAAAATCGTTTGAGGATATTCGAGGAGAGGAAAGGAGAGTTCCATACGCAGGGTTCATCGTGAGTTGAGGGTTCCTATAAATGAAGGCAAATACGAAAATTGATGACTAAAAGAAAGCGAAGGAAACTTGAAGGAATATGGTTGGACACTCACGCCGAGGATGGACGGAGATAAGAGCGGAAGACATTTTTGGGAATTTCCTTGTTAATAGTCCGGAGGGACTTATTTCATGGGTTATGTTGATGCCTCCATTCAATGTAAGATGCCACAATGTTGGCAAATCTACTTGATAGCAAGATCGAGGAAATTGGCCCCGAAGATGTTGTTGTGTGGTCACGGACAATGCCTCTAATTATAAGGAAAGAGTCATATTCTAATGGAGAGGAGGACTACACTGTTTTAGACACCTTATGCAGCTCACTACCTTGACCTTATGTTAGAGGACATAGGCAAGTTGAAGCAATTCCAGCCCATAATCACAAATGCAAGAAGAATCACAACATTTATTTATAAGCATGGTCTTCTTCTCAACGCGATGAATGACAAAACAAATGGGAGAGATCCTGTGAGACCCGCATTTACTAGATTTGGTACAACTTTCCTCGCCTTGCAGAGTTTGTACAAGCATAAAGATGCATTGTGGCATTTGTTCAAAGCGAGGATTGGTCAAAATCAAAATTTTCGGCTACTGAAGAGGGGAAAAAAGTATGTGATATTGTTATTTCAACAACATTTTGGCATCATGTTGAGGATTGCATTAGGGCGTCACAGCCACTTATAGTTTTGAGGATTGTTGATAGTGATGAGAAGCCTGTTATGCCAAAAGTTATTGTTGCGATGGAATGCGCGAAGAAAAAAAATCAAAGATGCATTTGATAACAAACAAAGATTGTATAAGAAGGTGATTGAAATTGTTGAGCAGCGATGAGAAAGTCAAATGGAGAAAAAATTATATGGGGCTGCGTTGTTTCTCAATCCGGGCAAGTACTTTGATATCAAAGAGGAACATCGGTTGTTTGCTACTAGTTTACGAGATGACTTCAATGACGTTCTTGCAAAGATGGTGCCCGGGCTAGATTTGCTAGATAAGATAAAAAATCTAGCCGACAACTATGATTCTTCTCGAGAGACTTTTGCAAGAGAAATTGTGATTAGACAACGAAAAATAAAGAATCCTCGTAAGTATATTAAAATATATATAAAAATATAAAAGCTAAATTATAATTATAATTTATATACTTTATTCCTTTCCTCCCTTTAAAAATATTTATATTTCTTTTAAATGTTTACTAGTTGATTGCTGGAATACTTTTGGAGGGCGGGCTATTGAGCTCTCCTGATTTGCAAAAAGAATTCTAGGTATCTGTTATTCTCCTTCCGGTTGTAAGCACAATTGGAGTACATTTGAGTTTGTAAGTACTTTTTATGGTTAGTTCAAATTTCAAAAGTAATAAGTCATTCACTACTAATACTAACTATTTTTTATATAATTAAAATTTTATCATTAATATTATTATTTTTTATTTTATTTATTTTAGATTCATACGAAGAAGAGGAATAGATTAGAACACAAACGATAGAGTGACTCGGTGTATGTCCAATACAATCGAATGATTGTCTCAAGGTTCCAAAAGAGGCGTGAACTTGGAAATAATTTTGATCCATTAGCCATTGATGACTTTGAATGGGGTAATGAAAGGATCAATAATGAGGTCGATGTTGTTCATCCCGGGGAGGATCTTACATTAAATGATGTGGATCGAGCAACCGGTGCATCCAACACGCTTGAGGGTCGCAATCTTTCAAGGAGGGCTCGTGCTAATACTAGTTATAATCTCATGACGTACTCTCGACGTGGTGGTGATTCAACTTCAAGGGAATCAAGGTTGATGGATTCCGATTCCGATAAAGAAGTTGATGAAGAAGAGAGAATTCCAAATGATGATGAAGATGTGGATGATGATTTTGGAGAAAGACCACCTACGCCTTTGAATGAGAGTAGTTCTCGTGGAAGATATGGAGATGATATTTTCCTTGATGATTTTGCTTGAACGATGTTTCTAGACTAGTGTAGAGAGTCTAGACATTATTTTGGCTTGTTATGTGGTGTTTTATTAGTTATTAGACTACATATTTGTGATGGTTGGTTGCAACTTTATTTTCTATGTGGTGTTTGTTGAATTCTTCATTTCTTTTACTAATTTTTAATATAAGTGTTTTGTTTTTGGATTGTTATTGCTAAGTATTTACATAATTATGCCTTTAATGTTATTCTATAGTGTTATGTTTTGAGTTTTAATGTATATAAAATTTTATTGCCAATATACTTGTTAAGTAAAATAAATAATATATAAATTACACATTGTAAATGATTTGTCACTATACGGACGCCATGGCGGTTGCCTAGGCGTCCAGGCAGTCGGCTACCGCCATGACTCGTTGTGGCGCCGTGACAACTATGATTGGTTGTGCTTATTGGCTTGTTCGTTGGGTATAACTTGAGATGGTCGGCGTCTGCACTTGTGAAAAATGTTGGGAGTGTGGCTGGAATGATGGTTGGTTGAAGTTGGCTTGCTTCCGGTCTGGGTTGTGGTATGTCACCACTGTTCTGGGGCTCTAGATGGATGATTGGAATCTGATGGTTCTCCATTGTGGAGGCATACCCTTATTGTCGTTGTTGTTGTCATCCACTCCTGCTCGCTCTGCTTGCGAACTCCCTGGAAACATGGCCTTAAAGATTGGGATCTGCATCAACTGCCGACGGAAATTCCTCATCTCCTCCTATTGCCTCTGCATCTCTGACATTATGATCATCATCATCCCTTGTCCTTCCTGTGCCTCCTTCAACGCCTTTAGCATCTCTAACTGCACATCATTTATGGTTATCTGCTCTCCAGTTGCTTCCTCACCATGCCCGCCTGTGTTTGCCTGCCTAGGGTTAGTTGGTTGTTGATCAACCACAAACTGTGGTGAGGTTGAACTTCCTTCCGAAACGTCTTCTAAGATTGGTCTGTTGACAAAATCCAGATTCGCACCTTGGAAAGGTTGATTCGCTTGCCTTGGAGCTGGATCCAGTGAGGTAATATTTGTTGGTGAAACTCTTCCTGTAGTTCTCCCACTTCGAGTTGTGAGCATACCCTTCATGAATTCTACACCTCCCCAGCAGAGTCGAAATGTGGGCAAGGAAATCGTACTTTGCTAGGATTAGCCGATTAGAGTTTCGTGTTGGCTGAGGAGAAGAGAAATTCACGAAAAGTACATAATTGATTGATGAGTTGAAGGAGAGAAGACATGTGAGCAATTACTCTAGTAACACGTGACAGAACTCTTAAGATCCGAGAGTCTTTTGACTATCAAGGATCCAAAGAGCCTTCTTGAATGTCTAGAGTTCAGAGAGAATCTAAAAGTCCCTTCTATTAGAATGGAGGGAGTATTTATAGATCTTCTTCGAAAGTGATAACATGCCTTGCACATGTTTGGGTCGCGTGCTTGGCATGTGACCTCAGATAAAATTTCAAAAATACCCTTAGTTCCCCGAATAATGCCCAAATAGTCTTGTTCTTCTAGTCACCAATCCAATCTCTCAATCAATTCCCAAAATGAGTCGCTTCCATGAGTCTCATGCCTCGGGAATCGTGGAGGCTTCTCAGGTTTCGCTCATTTATTTATGATTTTTCTGTCTTTTTATTCAATTCTTTAGGCCGCATGTGAACTCACAATAATAATTATTTTGAATGTTTGCTATTTAGTTTAAATTTAATTTACCCATGGAGAGCAAGGCATTTGACTTTTTGCTGAAAAATATCCTTAACAAATTTTCAAGATGAAAACTTTCAGCTGTTAGGTTCACCTTTTTGTGGGTAATTATAGTTATATGACCAAGGGGCAAGGGCTTAATCTATAATATCTATTATAGGATTTTGATATGCAATTAATATGATTTCGAAAGAAGGGGTGATGTAGTTAGATCATTTTTACAATGGTTTATACCCCAATTAAATTTAATGTGTTCTAATTCTGTTTTAATCATTTTTGCAGCTTGTGCCGAATGTGTTGATTCATTTACTAAGTTAGCTTTTCAATTCATGATACAATTCACATTTTGTAGGTTTCGATTGCAATAAAATTCTTGTTAATTTGTTTTGTTTTTGAAAGGGTGAGGTAGGGTGGATGTTGAGTATTGAAAACTCCTCTTGTCTGATTAATGTGATTTGCATGTAGTTGGATGTTTGAAGATGTCTAGGTGGATGTCCTTGACTATATGATGTAATCTTATAGGAGTAACATTTTAATTTTTTAGTATAAGTTATGAGTTATGGGCGGGGGTAGATCTCTTAGCTGTGGTGGATTTTGTTTTGATGTTGCTTCTACTTTTGATTCGTTATTATTCATACAACTTCTTTTTAGTTCATCGTAAAGTCGTGGTTTTGTGAAGCTATGAATACAAAGTTGTCATATTTTATACTAATTATAGATTAAAAAGTTACACGATGGTAAAAAGTTCCCTATAATGGAAAGTGTGTAATCTTAACTTTTATTTAAATATACCTATTGAAACAAACTTTTCACTTAAATATAAATATTTTAAATGAGTATGGAAATTAAGTGGGAAATTGACAACCTTTCTTAGAATGCATGATTTCTTAAGATGGGATTCTCATTTTGGGACAAAGAGAGTATCTTATTATACTCCTCGTCCTAAAATAAACGTCCTCTTGGTTTTGACACGCTAATTAATAATTTTTTTTTTTACCTAAATTACCCTTTTTGATTACTTATTAATAAAGTATTTCTTCATTTTTCTATGACCCTAATATTTCTTCACTTTTCCCAATTTGTATCGTTATTTTGAATGAGGGTATTTGGACGCTTCAATAGGTTGGCAAAAAAGAAATTGGATATTTAATATGGGACGGAGGGAGTATTCAAAACAAATTATTGAAACTTTTATATTCAATATTTGTGAAAAACATTTAGGAAGTTGTTCTGCATAGTTAATTGTCTTGAAGCTAAAAACTTTATTTCTGACGGAGAACATTTAACCTATGAATTATTGTTTGAAGTAAAAGAAATGAATAGCCTAGCATAGAATTCAATTTTTGATCTGTCTGTTGTATTTCTCATATATATTTGTCTTCTTGTTACTTGTATAAAAAACTTGGCTAGTTATTGCAGACCATCACTCTTGATGTGCTAATGAGTTGCGTCTTATTTTGAACTCGTGGTGTATTTGTGCATACCAGGACAAGGAAGGTATCCCTCCGGACCAGCAGTTAGAAGATGGCCGAACTCTTGCAGATTACAACATCCAGAAAGAGTCAACACTGCACTTAGTTCTGAGACTTAGAGGAGGAACTATTCGCTCATACCTCTTTGCTATTTTGGAAATCCCAATTTGATTTGTTCAATCTAGAAATTCAAAGGAGATGCAGCCTATAGAATTTAGATATTCTTTTGCTTCATGGTCTAGCACTATGCTAGTAGATTATAATCAATTAATGTTTCTCTATATTAATTCTTGGTGTGAATGATCTTTCTTATGATGCTCATCATTTTGTTGGAACATGAATTTTCATTGCCTTAGATATTTCTTGCGAGTTTGATGGCCTTGTGTTTGTATGTGACTTTTAAACCTGCTATATTCTTCTTCATTCATCTATTAAAACAAAATTTAATTCGTCAAGGTTCTTTTCAGATGTAGGGCTATTGAATGTCAGTGGTTTCTTTGATGTGTTATCTCCCTATGAGCTTTTATTGACTTGTATACGTACATTCTGACTTTACCAATGTTGTTCGTATTAGTTCTATGGGGCTATGCCGGATCATCTGTGACCCTAGTTGTCCTTTGGTTTTAAGGGACATTCTAATTTTATGACATTTTTCAAGGGCATTTTAATATTGCTTCGTCATAGCTTGGATGCCACCCAAATAACCTCTACCTTATTTATTTATTTTTTCAAAAATCATCAGCTTTTCTCTAAGTTTTGGGTTTCAATTCAAATTCCACAATAAAATAATATTTCATTTTGGTTATGGTTCTGTCATGTTTTTTGTTATATATCAGTAATAATGAGATTTATCTACATGACAATATTATCCCATTAAACTTGCATGATATTTGGTGTTAACTTATGTACCTAATATTTAGCAGACTAGCATCTTTAGGAGTCTAGGTGCCTGTGGTGACAAAAAAATTCATTCATAGAATTTAGTTTTTTATATTCAAAGATAGTCTAGATGTAAATACCTTTTTTTTTAATTTTAATAAATACCCAAATCAGATCTTATATATTTATTTTTGGCTTAAATATAATTTACTATCCTAAACTATATGTCATATTCCACTTCGGTGATCCACCTTTCAATTTTGCCAATTAGATGATTGAACTATTAATTTTTTTCAATTGCAACAAATTGAGCCTGTCACGTTAGAAATTGCTGACGTGGCTATCTGGGTGGGCCATTAGTCAACTGAGTTGTAATGAAAAAATAGTTTTTTATTTATTGATTAAATAATTTTGATATAATAGAGGGTAAAATGGTCACAACCTATAAAAATTAAAGCTGGTTAGGGTTTTATTTCATCTATGAATGGATTGTGCTTAAAATTAATTCTCTACTTTTTAGATCTGTATAGATTTGAACTTTACACTAATTTGATCTCCCTGCAAACTCCCATGGGTGAAATCGCACTTCTTCAATCACAAGATCTCCTCAAAAATAGATATCCTCGTTAAAATTTGAATGATTTCGCCATGAAATCTCATCGAAAATCGAGCTCTAATGGGTCGACACTTGCTTCCAATCGAAGAAGAAAGAGCCCCACGGTCACCAGTCCGCCGTTAAAACCCAACCTCTGATGGGTCAAGTGAAGATTAGAACGCGGCGAAGCGTTGATTGAAATCAACAATAACAAAGAGGCAAATTATCAAACACCTCATGATGTGCATAAATTGAAGGTTGAAGAATTAGACGATTTTGTGCTTTCTTCTACTAACAGGTTGGGTCCCGAACCTGAGGTTTTGACGAAAAAGATCAGCCTTGCTGATTTCTATGCCGGATCTGGGTTATTGATCAAACCAAGATCTGATCCAAGAATACCCCCCCCCCTTCGCCATATTCACTCTAAAAACTTAGATCTGTTGTTCTTAGTAATTGTTGATTTTCATCTCCAATCGAAACAAGACAAAAAAGAAAAAGAAAAGAAGATCATGAAGATGTAGATGAAGATACAGTTTTCATCTCCAATTTGTTGTGTTTGATTTTTTTAGAGGATCTAACTTAATTTGTTATTTTATTATTGTTCTAATTTATGGGTTGATTTTGAGAAAGGAGAAGGTGAATCACCGGAGTCGGCAAATTCCCCATGTCCATCCATGTGAGATCTGTTGGCCTGTCTCTCTCCCTCCACAAAGGTTTTCTGAGAGTTAGGGTTTGGAGATTGAAGAAAATTGAAGTTGAGGTGTTTAAATGGTTAACTTACAGATTTTGAGCTTCAATCTTCATTTTCATTGAAGAAGTGATCGAAGGCTTTTGGCAGATAACAAAGGCGAAGTGAACGAAGTGGAGTTGGAGAGAGAGAGAAAGCGGTTTGATTGAATTTGCCCTTTATTATATAATAAATGTGTATTTAAAAATTAAAATACTCTTTTTTTAGTTACAACTCAGCTGACTAATGGCACACCCAGATAGCCACGTCAACAATTTCTGACGTGGCAGACTCAATTTGTTGAAATTGGAAAAAATTAACAGTTCAATCATCTAATTGACAAAATTGAAAGGTGGATCACCGAAGTGGAATATGACCTATAGTTTAAGATAGTAAATTATATTTAAGCCTTTATTTTTCTAATGATTTACCATATTCATAATGCAAGTTGTAGTCTATCAAATCACAACAAGAAGTGAATAAGATCAAGTCAAAATGGATAATTTTATAATTGTTGTAATTTTTTGAACTTGTACCAACTTCAAATTATATAAATGATACATTTGTAATATTTAGTTTACTTCAATATAATTCTTAAATTTATGTTTAGTTTCTTAAGTTTTAATATTGAATTGAATTCTTAAAATTTTAAATTTTATTATTTTTAATAGCAATCGTGTTTATGAATAAAACTAATACGTTAAAGATATGTTTGAACTTTGAACAATTGTATGTTTGTGTTTGAACTTTGACATTGACAATATAGATGTGTGGACTTTAAGCAAATGTCTTTATTATCTTTATTATAGATTGTTTTGCTTTATATTATTGTTTTGGTTGGATAAATGTAAGATAAAATATTAAAATTGGCTTAAAATAAATTAATCTCGCCTAAGCCCCCGGCCTCCCGCCTGTCGCCTAGCGCCTTTTAGAACATTAGTTATGATGTTCAAATAATAAGATTTTTATTATACTCTAGGACTATGTTTGTTATAAAAAATGACGAGTGAGATAAGACTATTTGTACTGATTTAATACCATTGCAGACCATTTTATCCGAGGATTAGTCCTTTATTTAATCAATGTACTATGTTTTGTCGTTTATAAGGCCATTTGAAACTTTGGTATTTATATTAATGGATTATAATCCCAAGTGGAAAGGTGGTGCTTATATAATCCCAATACTTTTTTGAGGTATCAAATAACCTTAAAAATAATAACATCAGATTAAATAAAGTACAAATCATGGATAAAATAGTCACTAAAAATTTTAGATCAACACAAATACTCAAATAGTCATATCCCTTGCATCGTTTTGAAACAAACGTTGCCTAGCAACAGTTTCTTTGTTGCTTTGCATTAATGTGAGAGTAATAGAGGAAAGGATGAATGATGCGATACGGAAGAAGAAATTCAAGAAGTTTATTATTAATTTTATATTATTATTTAGAGATAAATGTTGAGTTATTAATGAAATTATTTAGTAGTATAATATATTATAGTAGTAGCTTTTCATTTGGAGAGTTTTAATTGTAGTAGTAAATTTCAATTAGAAGAGTTTATTATGGTAGTAAATTTTAGTTGGGAGATTATTGAATATATTGATTTGAAATTAAAGTTGTGTGTTTTTTTGTGTGTTTGTTTAACGATTCTTTGCAAAGATAGGTACTCTTACTCCATACCGCCTTGTCCTACATCATAATGGTATCAAGAGCCAAAATTTCTGATATCGTTTGATTTCACCCAATTCCTTCCTACCCTATTTTTCTGGCCTCCATCAAATTGTCGAAGTTCGCTAGAGAATCGACAACAATTTTTCGAGATGAAAGCACGATTTGCAGCAATAATCGTCGTCGACGTAGTCTCATTCTATTCCAAAAAAAAAAACAGTTCATCGCTATAGTGTGCGACACTGTTCATCAAATTTCCAGTGTTCAGCAAAATTACAGTTTGGTACCCCCAAGTTTTTGAAAATTTCAATTAAGCCCCTTGAGTTTCTGGATTTTTCAATTTCGCCCCCCAAAGTTTCTAAAACTTTCAATTCAGCCCCTAAAGTTTCTAAAATATTCAATTTAGCCCCCACAAATTCTGAGTTTTCAATTTAACTCCCAAAGTTTTTGAAATTTTCAATTCAGCCCCTCTACATATATACAATGTCTTCCAAGCTTAACAATCCAGACTTGGCTCCTTGTGTGCTTGATTAGCTCTTAACGCCTCTTAATTGGAGTGCCTCTGATTCGGTCAGAGGCAAAACATGTTTGGTAAAAAAAAATTGCCTCTTAATGCCTCTTAATCGGTTAGAAACAAAATTAAAACTTAACCATTTAGAGGCACATCTGAATGAGTTTATATTTTTTTGGGACAAAAATACCCTCTTCAATATTATTAATTTCCTTTTGTATCCATTTTAACCCTCTTTCTCTCTCTCTCTTCATTAATCAGTTCATCTTAAACATGAAGGGGCCATTAAAGAACATATGAACCAGAGAGGGCGAAGAAGAGAGAGCCGAAAACAGTAGAAATAGATTCAATGGTAGGAATTGATTGCAGAAACTGGGACGGAGACGAATATAGGGACATCATATTACAGGAGAGAGAAAGTCAATTTCAAACCATTTTTAGAACCGCATTTTCCCCTTCTCCTAGTAGCCCTAACATTAATCCTAGATTCTGTCAAAAATAAAATTGGATCAAAGACCTCAATGCTACCAATCCAACTGAACCTTCTCTTCATCAGTATTGCAAGACTCAGTTGTAAACGCGGGGGTTCAAATGATTCAATGCTGCCAATACCATATATCACCATCTGCATGTTTGATTCAGCACCCAAAACCTTGAGGAAGTGTTCCAAAATTTGCAGTCTCGATTTGTTTCAATAACGTATGATAGAAGTGAGGGTCTTCGAGTTTCTTAATGTATATTTGCATCTTCTGCATCAATGTTGACTCACTCTTGGGGTCAGATTCAATATCAGTAGGAACCCATTGTTTTTCTTGTTGCTGTTGTTCAAGAAGATTTGATTTGGGGGAAATTTTTTACATTTTGTTGCATGACGGGGCAAAACAATTGTCCAATCTTCACCAGGTTAGGTAGAGATTTGGCGTGTCGCCATCGCTTCAAGTCTTGCTTAATAGAAATGCTAGGGCTCAAAAGTATGTTTGATGAATGTTTAATTATAGTTTTTTAATAAAGAAATTGGAATGCATTTTGAGCTGTTTATGAATAACCTTTGTGTTTTGGGAATTTTGTAGTTTATATATTTTTTTTCTTTTGTTTAGAGGGTTAAAATGGTAAAATATTGTTATTCAGACATTTTGAATTTTTTTTTTATCAAACAATATTTTTTCATTCAGATATAATTCTATTCAGATACTCTATATTATTCAGACGTCTAAACTGTTCAGGTCTTTACACTCAATTTTATCAAACACCACCTAAGATAAAGAAACTTGAGCATCGAACTTTGGTCATATGCGAGTAACTTAAAATGTCGTGTCCCATATATTGCTGAGTATTGGAAATTTTGCGATGAGCTTGTACTTTCTAAAACAAGTGTTGCAAATTTAAAGGCACATTACGAGTACATAACCACATGCTTTGTTTGTTCATATTTTGTTCAAGCACAAAAAAATGTTGGCAAAACTAATGAAATACCCACTTTAGTTGGCAGGTTTTACTGATTGCACAATTAAAATTTTAATTTTTTAAATTAACCCACTAAAATAATTATTATTTTGAAATTAGATCATTCCGTTAAAAAATAAACGAACTTTAATTTTTTATCTACAAAATTAATGAAATATTCCCTGTAGTTGGCACGTTTTACTGATTACACCATTGAACTTTTAATTTTTCAGATTACCCCATTAAACTAATTAAAAATAATTATTTTAAATATTTTTAAAATAATTATTATTTTCGATTAAAAATATTATAAACTTTAATTTATTCCATTAAATGAGTAAAGTTTCATAAAATATAGATTTAAAAAAATTAAAGTTTTTATGAAACCTCATCGATTTTATAAAAAAATTATTTTTTTTCTTTTGAAAAAAGTTTATTTTTTGAATCTATATTTTATAAAATTTTACTCATTTTTTAAAATATGAAAAATTTACCAATTTTTTTTCTTGAAAATAATATTTATTTATAAAATTATTAATTTCTTTTTTGAAAAAAATTGAATCAGCTTTTTTTTATTTATCTTTTATTGTTTTTTATTTTATTTTTATTTTTATTTTTATTTTTATTTTTATTTTAAGTTTTTGTTTTAGAATTTCTAATATTAAGAATGAGTCATTCTGTTAAAAAATTAAGTAGACATTAATTTAATTTAAAATCACTTTACTTATTTGAATCTATATTTTATGAAACTTTACTCATTTTATGAAGAAGAAAAATTCCAATATTTTTTACTTAAAATAATAATTATTTTTAATTAGTTTAATTGGGTCATTTTAAAAATTAAAAGTTCAATGGTGTAATCAGTAAAATGTGCCAACTAAAGTGGGTAATTCATTAGTTTTGTAGATAAAAAATTAACGTCCGTTTATTTTTTTTAACGGAATGACCTAATTTCAAAAGAATAATTAGTTTAATGAAGTAATTTAAAAAATTAAAAGTTCAATGGTGTAATCAGTAAAACCTGCCAACTACAGTGAGTATTTCATTAGTTTTTCCAAAAAATGTTCATCCTAATCGTGTTTGTTCAACTAAAACGATTCGTTCACAAGAGGAGATCTGCAAAGTAAATTCTTACAAAACGATTGACGAATGTCTCACAATACTTGAACATATCAATAACCAATATGAAATTGGTGAGGATAAAGAAGAGCAAGTACTCTCATATATTGATGTTTGTGAGAAACACGAAGCGGAAGTTAAGTATGTTGAATAACTTGCAGATTCAGAGATGGTTTGCAGTGAGGAATTTGAAGTTAAATTTGATCCCAAATGCCAAAACATCAAGGAAGATAAAGTTGAGGTCAGTCATGTTGATTCTCTTTCCGGTTGATACATTCAAGTCCCAAGCTATTTCAAATTTCTATATTATGTCATTGTTATTCCCGAAAATTGTGCTCATGACATTAAAATATTGGATGCAAATATTTTGTTGGAAGACATCTCTCAGACTATGGTTTATTATTCTTCGATATTTCAAAACTCGAGGATGAATTTTTTTCAAAGGGGAAGAGAATGATGCGATACGGAAGAAGAAATTCAAGAAGTTTATTATTAATTTTGGACTAAAAGACAATTTGCACCCCAAATTTTACATCAGTGTTGACTTTTGCACCCCAAACCGAAAAAAGTGTCTAAGACAATTAAAAACTTCATTATCACGTAATAAAACGACACTTTCTTCACTTAACCTAATCAAAAGTGACCTATTAAAAACGGTAATAAAAGTTTGGGGTGCAAATTATAGATTTTAAAAATGTAAACTTTTTTTTAAAACAAACTAAAATTTATAACAGATTTAATTTTTTTTTATAATGATCTAAATTTTTTTTGTTAAAAGCAGTTTAAATTTTATTTTCTAAAAGCGATTAAAAAAAATTGTTTTGTTTTTAAAAAAAATTATAATGATTAAAAAAAGTTTATAACAGTTTAAATTTTTTTTTAAAAAAAGATTTAAATTAAAAATTTTTTTGTTAAAAAGCAGATTTAAATTTTTTTGCTAAAAGCAGTTAAAAAATTTATTTTGTTTTAAAAAAATTTATAACAATTTAAAAAAATTATAATAAATCCAAATTTTTTTGTTAAAAACAATTTAAATTTTTTTTGCTAAAAACAGTTAAAACAATTTATTTTGTTTTAATTTTTTTTATAATGATTAAAATTTTTTTTATAACAGTTTAAAAAAATTTGTTAAAAAAGTTAAATTTTTTTTTTCTAACAGTTTAATTTTTTTTTTTGTTGAAAACAGTTTAAAAAATTTGTTAAAAAATAGTTTAAATTTTTTTTTTTAAAAAGCTTTTAAATTTTTTTGTTAAAAAATTTATTTTGTTTTAAAAAAAGTTAACAGATTTAAATTTTTTTGTTAAAAACAGTTAAACAAATTTATTTTGTTTAAAAAAAATTATAATGATTTAAATTTTTTTTATAACATCTAAAAAAAATTGTTAAAAACAATTAAAAAAATGTATTTTGTTTTAAAAAAAAAGGTTTAACAGTTTTAAAAATTTTTGTTAAAAAAATTATTTTGTTTTTTAAAAAATTTATAACAGTTTTTGAAAAAATTTATAACAATTTTAATTTTTTTTGTTAAAAAAAGTAATTTTGTTTTAAATTTTTTTGTTAAAAACAGTTTAAAATTTTTTGTTAAAAATTTTATTTTGTTTTAAAAAAAATTATAATGATTTAAAAAAATTATTTTTTAATTGTATGGTAATTGTATGCTAACTATTTTAAAATTGCTTTTTACAAATTCTTATATTTAAAATCATTTTATTTTATTTAAAATTAATTATTTTTGCCAATTTTTAAGATACTGTTACAATTTGCACCCCAAACTTTTGTTATCACTTTAGGTCACCACTTTTGACCGGTTAAGTTAAGAAAGTGTGCGTTTTGTTACGTATAATGAAGTTCAAAGTGTACTTAGACACCTTTTTCGATTTGGGGTGCAAAAGTCAACACCGGTGTAAAATTTGGGGTGCAAATTGTCTTTTAGTCTTAATTTTGTATTGTTATTTAGAGATAAATGTTGAGTTATTAATGAAACTATTTAGTAGGATATTATAGTAGTATTTCATTAGGAGAGTTTTAATTGTAGTATTTCATTAGGGGAGTTTTTGAAATTTTCAATTCATCCCCTCTACATATATACAATGTCTTTCAAGCTTAACAATCCAGACTTGGCTAAGATAAAGCAACTTGAGCATCGAACTTTGGTCATATGCGAGTAACTTAAAAGGTCGTGTGTCCCATATAGTGCTGAGTATTAGAAATTATGCGATGAGCTTGCACTTTCTAAAACAAGTGTTGCAAATTTAAAGGCACATTACGAGTACATAACCACATGCTTTGTTTGTTCATATTTTGTTCAAGCACAAAAAAATGTTCATCCTAATCATGTTTGTTCAACTAAAACGATGCGTTCACAAGAGGAGACCTGTAAAGTAAATTCTTACAAAACGATTGACGAATGTCTCACAATACTTAAACATATCAATAACCAATATGAAATTGGTGAGGATAAAGAAGAGCAAGTACTCAAATTCACATATTGATGTTTGTGAGAAACATGAAGCGGAAGTTAAGTGTGTTGAACAACTTGCAGATTCAGAGATGGTTTGCAATGAGGAATTTGAAGTTAAGTTTGACCCCTAATGCGAAAACATCAAGGAAGATAAAGTTGAGGTCAACCATGTTGATTTTTTCTTTCCGGTTGATACATTCGAGTCCCAAGCTACTTCAAATTTCTATATTATGTCATTGTTATTCCCGAAAATTGTGCTCATGATGCGAATGTTTTGTTGGAAGGCATCTCTCATACTATGGTTTATTATTCTTCGATATTTCAAAACTCGAGGATGAGTTTTTTTCAAAGGGGAGGAGAATGATGCAATACGGAAGAAGAAATTCAAGAAGTTTATTATTAATTTTGTATTGTTATTTAGAGATAAATGTTGAGTTATTAATGAAATTATTTAGTAGGATAGTATAGTAGTAACTTTTCATTAGGAGAGTTTTAATTGTAGCAGTAGATTTCAATTAGAAGAGTTTATTATAGTAGTAGATTTTAGTTAGGAGATTATTGAATATATTGATTTGAAATTAAAGTTGTGTGCTTTTTTGTGTATGTTTCTTTACCGATTCTCTGCGGAGATAGGTACTCTTATTCCTTCTTCCCACCTTGTCCTACATCAATAAATCTTTCCTCGAGCCCACGGCTTTCTTTTTCCAAGTTACCTCTTTACCTTTATATCAGCTTCTTTTCATATGGGTTGATATTGGAATATGTTATACTTTGACAAAAATGACGACTTGTGTTGCCAAGAGGCAAATAAATATAGGGAACTGTTAAATCCACACTATTTTTTGTTATTTCCGCACGGGATGGCCCACTAATTAACTACAGTTAAGACAGCTGCAATATGTTAACAATACTACCAAATTCGTTTTTACCAAATTGCCCTCACATGTCTGAACATATTACAATAAGCCTGTTGTACTCATTCTTCAAAAACATATTACAGTTACATAGCATTGCTACTGATCTTTAAATTCTATCACTTGGATCATCAAATTCCCTTTCTTCAAAAGTTCAAACTGGCTTCATGTAAACTTTTTGCAGGTGATCATCAATCCAAATTTGACATCAAAACTGTAAACATAGATGAACAGAATAGGAAAATAAAAAAAATAAAAATATGTTACAGTAAGGATACATCAAAATAGGAAAATTTGGCACCAAACCTTTCTTCTTTTTGAATGAGTTACAGTAAGGATACTCCATCAGGACCATCACCTTCATCAATACTGAAAGATCAAAATGAGTTAAAGAAAACTAAATAATATTATAGTAATACAATTGTATGTAAACTAATATTAGTATTACTTAATCAATCAAATTTATATATGAAGTTAGTAAAATTAAAACTTGAATTGAGTACAAAGTGAAGTGTTTGAGTTATCTTTGAATGGGCAATATCTTTTTTTGTGGCTCGGATCTTTACATATACTACACTTTCTAACCTTTTCTACCAACTCAAAAGCAGAAGCATCACGTATTGTAGATGTAGTCTTCTTATTCTTTGACCCCGTTGGACGACCTTTGTGGGGTTGTATACGAGGCTCATGTAAGAACGAATCATTTTCATCCACAAGTTCATAAATTCTCTTTTGAACAACTTGTTGTCGTGCAAGAGGCCACTCCACATATCTTTCCTGCAACTTTTCAAGCAGCCCACATATCTCACTTTCTCCACTATTTTGAGTAAAATCATTGTCTAAAAATGATTTTGTGTCAAGTCTCCATTGTGAGTGTATATCATCTACATGTAACACTTCATCTCCCAAATTTTTTATTTTATGTGCACAAGGCATACCCATGACTGTCATAAAATGATTTTTGCAAGTAAGAGATTCTTCATGAGACATAACTAATTTGTACTGCTTATGGAGCTCATTTAAAGCAAATACTGAAACATGAGTAAGAAGCTCTTTAAACAAAGAAATATGAAGGTTGTGAGGGATTCTTATTTTTTCTGTTTCAAATTGTGTCTTAATTTCTTGAAATTGATTCTCAATTGCAAGACATAATTTGTTTTCGACCTCACTAAGATCCCTGGTCGAAACTTGTAAGTACCTTTTGATTCTCAATTGTAAGTACTTTTGTTATGCTCATTTCAAAAATAGAATTAGATAACATTAACAGATGCTAGTACCGCGTTTTTATGCTCTCCCTGGAAAACCACTAGCTAGACCCATAAGAAGCTCTTGTATAATATCGTTAAAAAAGGTGTTAACCACGAGTAATAAAAATATGAGAGAGCATTAGAAAGCTAGATTAACAAGATAGTAGAAAGAACCTTTGGACAGATACGGAAGATAAATTGCAGCTTCAAAATCAACTTCTCCTGTGAATTACACCCAAATGATAAAGATGCAACAAAATTATACCCAATGTGCATATATTGGACCACCTGTGAATCATAATATAATGATGTTAATGTTTCTTATATATTAGACCACCTATACTAAAAGTATTATTTCATCAATTAAGGCACTTTCAACTTCATTTACATCCCTTATATTATGAAAAAAATGTTAGGGTTTATAGGATAAAGGATAGTTCAGGGAGAAATACTTTATCTATATTTAGCCAAAAAAAACTTTATCTATTTTAAACTAAAATATTACCTCAATTACAAATAATAAAAAACACACAAAAATCCATGAATAAAGTTCAAAAATTAAAGAGCTCAATAGAGGATATATATGAAATTTTTACCTCAAATTGAACCAAATTAAAGAAGAGAAAAGAGTTTGATTTTCAAATCAAGATCATCTAATGAAAAGCTTAGATCTGTTGTAATACAAACGCATATAAAACTCTATTTGGAAGAGAGATAGAGAGACAAAAAGTTCAAGAACAGAAGAGACAATTAGTTGAGAAACCTGTCACGGACTAGTAATCTCCTTCAAAATCATCTGATGTTAGGCTGTAGATTCATCTCTTCTATAAATTCAATCTCAGCAAAATAGAGAACAAAAGTAATCCCATCTCTCACCCAACTCTTCTGTATAGCAATTAGACCCAAATATCGAAATGGTAGGTAAGGGGCAATTTGGTAAAATGAATTTGGTAGTATGGTTAACTTATTGTAGTTGTCTCAACTGTAGTTAATTAGTGGCCATCCCGTGCGGAAATAACAAAAAACAGTGTGGATTTAACAGTTCCCTAAGTATATTATCCATGTAATTGTATTTATTTCAGACAATGCCATTGTGTTTACTTGCTACAAAAGTTGGCAAATTCTTGTTGTAAGATATAGCAAGACTTATGTAAATGTATTTATCATTTGTTATCGTTATCTTGCTTTCGTTTTCATTGTTTGTGCGTATGTGGTCATAACACACTTTTTTTGGTGATCCCTTATTATCGAATGCTTTCATTGTATTTGTTTTTTCATGGCCATTTTTGATAAACTTGAACAACATTCATATGCAGTTTACTTGTTTTACAGGCTCATTTATGCTGGGAAACAGCTTGGAGAAAGACTATAATATCGAGGGTGGCTCTGTACTTCATCTGGTTCTTGCACTAAGGGGTGGTTACTTCTAATAATATTCCAGATTTTAGGAGCAAGAAAGCAGAAATTATATGCTTTATGCGCGGAGTTTCATTACTTATGGTCCATGTTAAGGGTATGGATTAGGGAACTTTCGAAAGTAGTTGAAGAAACCCGTAGTCCTGGAAAATACGGGATCATTCGAAATTTCTTATGATCTGATATGTTTCTTTTTTGGAATTTTGGTGGCTTACTTGTTGACACTATTTAGTAGATACTCTGGATCGATCTAATTTGATCTAATTATGAACTTCTGATCTGATATGTTTCTTTTTTTCCTAATTTTATTATCATAAAATCAACTAAAAGCTAATTGACTACACATAAATTCATAAATTTAAAGTAAAATATTAAAAAAATAACTAGTAAGTAAAATATTAAAAATTATATTTTTAATTTTTTTAGAATTAAAAATGTTTATTAAAATATTCTAACATAGGCCTGCCCATATATTTTAGATTTTCTTGCTTCTATTTACGTGCTAAAAGTTCAATCAATTTGAGATATTTTTAAATTTAAAATTAAGATACTCTTTAAAAGTGTCTTAAATGACATGCCATCGTAATATTGGTTAAATAGATCTTATGTCATAAATTATCATTAAAATATTTAATGTCATATCATTTGAGAGAAAAAATTTGAGATTTTTAACATTATTCTATTAAAATTATAAAAAATAAAACCTATAATGAGCAATACTTTTTAGATTATATTAACTAAAATTAAAATTTTTTATATCAATTTGAGTTTAAAAATCTTTAAAGTTGATTCCAAAAAGTCGAGAATGATCAAATAATTTATCCCGACGACAACATATTAATTCAAAAGTCTGCTATATATTGCAATAAATTTATTTCGAATTAAAATTGTGAAACTAATTATCAAATACATGGAATTGGTAAAAATTATAATAAAAAAGTCCTATTTATTACATCTCTCTAAAAAAAGTTATCACTAATATTTATCAACATTATTAATAATAAAAAATTGACCTAATCTTTCGCAATATATATTATTTTTCTTAATTCAAAGCTTACGAGATGGTTTCCATACCACTTGATAGGCCCGAGCAAGTATTAATAAAATATCGGTTAGCAATTACAAAATTTATTTAATTTTTTGTGTCGTATCAATTTTAAAATTTAATATATCTGTTTAAAAAATTAATTTGGACAAGCATATGATTGTTAGATTATTTTTGATTTCATTGTTTTTTTCTGATTCGTACTCTGAATTTTTGACTTGTTACTGTTTTTCTGTGCTTTGCCTGGAGGTTGCAGTCTGTAATTAGTCGACACCATTTCATACTTAGAAGGAGATATAGAGAAAAAGAGGTTAAGTGGGGTTTAAGGTGGGTTAAGGGGTTTCTTAAGGGATTTAAGGGATTTTTTTGAAAAAGGGATTTAAGGGGTTCAGGGGTAAGATAAGAGGAGATTTTTTATAATTGCTTTGGCTTTCAGAGAGTACAAATGGCAGCTGGTACTTATTACAGAAGAACAGGTTCGTCTTTGCTTTGGCTCAAATTGATTCCATTTTTGTTAGGCGATACTGTTTCATTTCATAGTACTAGTACTACTACTAGAATCTTGAGGAACCCATTTAATTCGAATCATAAAACTGTCCCTCCCTTAATAATAACGGATCGGAGAAAATTATATCAATTATTGTCTGATAAATGCAAATCCGGATTTGCTAAGCTCAATGATGCTCTTATTGTATTCGATGGAATGCTCAAAATGCACCCTTTGCCGGTTATTAACCATTTTGATAAACTATTAGCTGCTATTGTCAGAATGAAACATTACTCAACTGTTGTCTCTCTGTTTAAAGAAATGTGTGCTGCACGAATTCTGGTTGATATCTATACTATGACGACTGTCATAAGCTGTTATTGTCACTTGAATCGAGTCGATTATGGGTTTGCTGTTTTAGCTGGTGTATTCAAGGGTGGTTTTGTGCCGGATGTTGCTACCTACAGTACTCTAATAAGGGCTCTCTTTCGAGATAATAAGGTTGTGGAGGCGGTGGAATTGTTTGAGAAGTTGATTAGGGATAAAGAAATTGACCCTGATAGAGTTATGTATGGGACCGTTATAAATGGGCTTCGCAAATCAGGAAACACGTCCATGGCTATTCAGTTTCTCAGAACGATGGAACAAGGTGGGTATACGCCCGACATTGTAGATTATGGCACGATTATTGATGGTTTATGCAAAGAAAATTTGTTTGTTGATGCTTTGAATATGTTCTCTGAAATGATTGTAAAGGGAATATCACCGGATGTTGTCACCTACAATTCATTAATTCATGTCCTATTCAATATTGGTCGACGAGAGGAAGCTTTCAGATTGTTGAGCGACATGGAAAGTAGAAAAATCTATCCAAATGTGCATTCCTTTACTATATTGGTCCATGCATTTGGCAGGGAAGGGAATGTAAAAGATGTAGAGAATGTGCTTGAAATGATGATTCGAAGAGGTGAGAATCCGAATGCAGTCACCTACAATGGGCTCCTGTATGGATATTGTTTGCGAGGAAAAATGGATGAAGCAATGAGAGTGTTTAATACAATGATAAATAAAGGGATGATACCGAATATGAGTTCCTTTAAGAAATTGGTTGATGCACTTTGCAAGGAAGGAAATGTAAAGGATGCAGAGCATGTGGTTGAAATAATTATTCAAAGATGTGGAAGCCCTAATGTAGTCACCTACAATGGGCTCATGCATGGGTATTGTTTGCGAGGTGAAATGGATGGAGCAGTGGCAGTATTGAAGACCATGGTCAATAGGGGGATTGTGCCAGATAATGTTAGCTATAACATTTTGATAAATGGATATTGCAAGGAAGGGAATGTAAAGGATGCAGAGCATGTGGTAAAAATAATGGTTGAAAGAGGTGGAAACCCTGATGCATTCACCTACAGTGGGCTCATGCATGGGTATTGTTTGCGAGGTGAAATGGATGGAGCAGTGGCAGTGTTGAAAACCATGGTGAAAAGGGGGATTGTGCCAGATAGTGTTAGCTATAACATTTTGATAAATGGATATTGTAAAATGATGAAGGTGGATGAAGCTATACATCTCTTTCGAGAAATGCCCCATAGAGGTTTGAAACCCACAATTGTAACTTACAATACCATTTTGCAAGGGCTATTTCAGATAGGTAGATGTGCTCTAGCACGGGAATATTTTAATGAGATGCAAGCTCAGGGCCATACCCCAAATCTTTACACATATGGTATCTTATTAGGTGGTCTGTGCAAGAACCATTATATTGATGAAGCATTGTCGTTGTTTAAGATGATGGAATTTAATGGTATGATTCTTGACATATCTTTTTACAATATTCTCATCGAAGGATTGCTCAAAAGTAAAAGTCTTCATAAGATGAGGAATCTTTTTAATAACCTTCCTTCAAAAGGGTTGCAACTAGATGTTAAGACATACACAAAGTTGATTCAAGGACTTTGTTGTGAAGGGCTACTTGAGGAAGCACTGAAGCTGCTTATTGAAATGGAAGCTAATGATTGCTTGCCAAATGGTGTCACTTTTAACACTATTATTCGCGGATGTTTTCTTAATAAGAAGTATTATAAAGCAACTATACTCCTAGAGGAAATGGTTTGTCGAGGCTTCTCCGCAGATGCATCTACTACCTCCATGTTACTGGATCTACTCTCAAAAAAAGAGCAGGATCCTGCTCTCATTGCTTTGATTCAGAAGTTCTTGCCAATTGGTGCCGGTTTAGATGGGTAGATGTGTGACAATACGAGGTACTTTGATTACATTGCAAACAATACCCATGCATAAGAACCTTAGTATTGTTCTTTGTTTAGTAGGGTATGCTTCTGATTTCAACTACTACTATTACTGTATTTCTAAAGAGAACCTTAGTATTGTTCTCTGTTTTTTTTCTTGTTTATCCCATTTGGGAAAGAAGATGGCCTTTAGATTCATTTTTGGTTGGTCCTGTTATTGTTGCTAGTGGAGCTTGTTATATAAGAATGTAATTTTATTAATTTAATGTAATTTTCTTAACTAACACTTCAAATGGTAGTATTAATTTTGTTAATGGTCTAAATTCTTCCATTTCTCTTTGGGTCTTGCTACATGTGACGATAAATTTACATTAATAGTAAAATATTGACATATGTGGATGCATGAGGAACGAGGGAATTAAAAAGGGTTTTATACTATTCTATCTCATCTCTTATATTTTCACGCTAGTCACAACTCGCAATACAACTTCATCATGAAATTGTCTACATATAAATAATTTCCCTGCGTCTTTTGTATTCATTTTGTAGTCAATATAGGCTTTTTACTATTATGACTATGAATCTATATGATGTTAGATGATTTGAGATACGTTGTTGAAAAATGTCACTTTATATCTAGTGATGTAAAGTCAGAGTAGCTTATGTTAAACTCAGCTGAATCACAGAGATTAAAGTTGCCCACTTGATGAATTTTCTTTGACTTATTTACATTTTCATATAATTAAAAAAATAACTTAAATATAGTGTTCTGCAAGCCTTAACATTCAAAAAACTTGTCAACAAATATAATAGCACTCTATTTCAAAAACAAAATGATATAGGAACTCTACATATATAAAATACTACAACCTGTCAGCCAATAATGAAAAGTTATGGGATTATGATGAAGTATTAATACTATTTTTATGAATTCGGTCGGATTTCATGAAGTGCACGATTAGGATTACGAGGAAGAAGTGATAGTACTATTTTTATAGCTCATCTAATTACAGAGATGATAAGCGTAGAAAAGAAATGCTTGCCCATATATTCTAACATATGCTTGCCGGTTTAGATGGGTAGATGTGTGACAATACGAGGTCCTTTGATTACATTGCAAGATCCAGGGCATTGTCCAGATCTTTAGACATGCCGTGGAACTGTCCAAATTTTATGTAGAGCGATAATCCAGATGAGGGTTTCGACTATCAAGGGCAAGTTCAAATGTGTAAGATTAAAATTTCTAGTATAGCATCATGTATGATGTTCACAAGATTCAAAGTAGTTTTTTAGTTTTGAGCATTAATGAAGTGGGAAGTTTATGTTTAACTATACATCAATAGCAGTGTGATCATCCAGAGGTGACAATATGCAAATCTGATAAGGTTTTATTTAGTTTAGTTTGTTTTTGTTGATTTTTCTTTTTTCTTTTTTCCTTTTAGATATGTAAAAGAAGCTCTGTTGTAAACCAAATAATGAATCGAGTGCATTACTTCTGTCACAGACTCACATGCCACATTATTTGATTAGCGTTAATAGTTACACAATGAGATTGATATAGCTCCGCTCCCCTTCTTATTTTTTAATTTTTTTGTCTATGATTTTAGATTGTTTATTCAGTTTGTGTAGCTGGATAAATGTTCATTTAATTCTTCGTTTGATAATTTGGCCAGTTCTAGTAAGGAATTCTTCGTATCTAGCGAAGGAGCTTTTGGTAAGAGAGACGAGTACCCAAAAATTTGATACCAGTACACCCAAGAGTGAATATATTGGTGAAGCGCTATGGTGATGATGGCTTGGTTTAGCGATTTATGCTTACAGGTATGGATGTTTGAGCTATGATTTTCTTAATGCTTGGAAATTTTTAGATAAATGTCTGCCTGTTACGATGAACTGCAGAACAGAGTGCAGGCTATATCCTTTTGCTGTAATTAGGCTGTAACTATTGCTCGTCTTTTCATTTCGCCCCCACCCGAAAAAATGATATATTACTCGACATGTTTGGTTGTTAGTTTCTTTTCAGCGAGAGGAAAGGTTGTTTCACATGAACTTTTTGTTAGATTGGTTGAATGAAAACTGAGAAGCCAATTTGACTGATATCCCTACTGGAACTCACTCCCACATCCTAAGTTGGCTGACAGGGATCATCTTTAGGGAAACCAGCCGTAGTTCTTGTGGAATAGTTTGATATGCATCTTTAGGGAAACCAGCCGTAGTTCTTGTGGAATAGTTGCTTCATATCAAACTCTTATACTCCGTTTGGAACATGTAAAGCTTGAGGGAAAAGGAAACAGAAATGAAATATAAAATTTTATTGGAGCATTTTTATTCATTTTTGACACTATTTTTTTAACATTGTTCCTAATATTGAACTTTTTAGTACTATAGATGGTTGGATTTATCTTGTTGAGATAGATTTTTTCTTTTTTACATTTCTTTTTGTTTACCTTTTCCTTTCTTTCCCTCGGTGTGTCCAAGTTCCTAATGGAACCTTAATGTTCTTTTAAATGATGGCGGAACTGGAAGCCACTACCCTTAAGGTATACACTGGATAAAACACCGGTTGCATACCCCAACACATGTACACTAGGTAAATCCATCGTAAATGTTTGATGATTTTTACGTGCCGATATTACGAGACTAGTTAATACAACCCAATTTCAAATTAGCTTTATGAGGAGCAGGTTGTGCAACTTATGCAAAAGTGGCTACTTTCCAAGCTTTAAAGCTGGTTTGTGATGGTTAAATTTGTTACTAATTATGCGTTTATTCTTCAAAAATTTGCCAAGGGTTTAGTTGCACTTGTCATATTAGTTATATTTTGTATGACATTTGGTTGTTAGTAGCAAGTTTGAAGTTTGTGTGAGATATTGTTTGTTTAGATTTTTAGACAAATGGTCTTTCTTATTGTTGATTTATTCATTAGGTGATTTTTGTTATTTAAAGATAAAGAGTTATTTATTGATAAGATCTGACTAGGTATGATTATTAACAATTTTTGCACTGCAGATTGCTCTTAAGATTATTCTTTTGTTTCCGGTTCTTAACCACATTTCACTTTTGCCTTTCTCTTATAGTCTTATATTTCTTTCCAAAGATTTTCTTTTGTTTCCTGTTGAGATTTTTCATATAAAATCTCTGTATTTATTTCTTGATTCCTTAGACTTCTTCCTGCAATTTATATCTATTTTATTGCTTGCAGGGGGCTTTCCCAACTAGTAAAACTGGTTCTATTTTTTGGTTGTTTCGTATTATAATCTGAAAAGTAAGTGAGATCCTCTTTGTCACCTGATTAGTTGCAAGCTTAACCAGTTAACCCATTAAAGTCAGATTATATATTACTCCATCCGTTCCAAAATTAGAGATACAATTTGACTTTTGAGGTCGAACGACAACATATTAAACTTATAATTAATGTAAATTTATTTAATTTTAGGAACAAAGGGAATACTACTTTTGATCTGTATGACTGTATTTTTTGTGAGTTTCCACTTGGTACTTTTGATTTGTATTTTTTGTGAGTTTCCACTTGGTACTTTTGATATGTATTTTCTGTGAGTTTCCACTCCTAAAATTTGATAATATAAGCCTGTTTCACCAAGTGTTATCTCGAACCGTTTCGGTTCGCCAAATTGATACGGGTACGTGGAATGCTATATAGGCCAAACCCATGTATGCTAGGGTAGCTTTACATGAGTACTTATGCTTGGGAATTATCTTACAATCTAAACGTAATGAAACTAAGCTTATAGAATCATCAAGTTGATTGTTTTATAAATAATTTAGTGCAAATGTAATGTTTGAGCAAATTAGAATATTGCTATTTGTACAACTGTAGGAAAGCAACAAAGAATTATTCTCGGTATGCTAAATTTAGAGTTTTAGTTACCAGAGTGTTAGTATCTGGTAACTTTGGTTCCACCCATACTTTCTAGCCCTTAACCCTTATTTCGTAGACATTTTCAGGATCTCTAGTTGCTGCAAGCTTTAGCTTCTAAAAGAATGATGCAAAATTTTGTAATGATCAGTAGCAACTAAAAGTTTTAATCCTTAAAATCAGATTAACTACTATTGTTATTTTCCTATAGTTGTCTTTAATGTTCTCTTTGTGCCCCCTTATTTGTTTCCAAGTTGTATGTTCATCTTTTCAAATATAAGATCAAATATTGCAGAAATATAGAGTATTTGTGTTTTATTGTTGTGGCCCTGTTCTTGACTAGTGAAGGACTCCATAGTTATGTATGGAGATTTTTGATGGCAAAGTTTGTACACCAGTGAAGTCAAACTACCCCTGGTGTAGTAATGTACTAATGTTGAAGAGAGGATTTCGACTGTTCATGTACAAGATTGAATCTGTTATGTTGTAGCTATTGTAAGATTGCTCAGTCGCTACAAGAGGAATGTGATGCGGCGACGAGATATGGCGACCAGTGCTAAAACCCGTCGCCATATTCCCTATAATTAAAAATATAGAAAATTCTATTTCCCACTCCCGCTTTTAGTTCCCTACTCCCGCTTATCCAACCCCAAAGTTCAGTCTAATTCATGCCTCAAATTCCTACCCAAACCTAATCTCTCTAATCTACTTCTTCAATTCTCAAGAATTTTTGCCCCATCGATTGATTTTCAAGTAATTTCGCCACATCAATTGATTCTCAGGTATTACTGATTTTGTTCTCCGATTTGTGATTTGTGACTTTGGGTGTGTTTACCGATTTTGTTATTCGATTCTCAGGTAATCTACTTTTTTTGTTGATATAAAAGCAGGAAAAATATATGAACAAAACTCCGACTTTTATGCTGTTGATCCTTGTTTCGCAGGAGTTTTCTTCTTCACTTCAGGTGGCCAATACCACTTTGGGTGATGAATTTGAAGGCCAAGTTTTGACCTTCGATCGCTATTCCAACATCCTCACTCTTCAAGAGGGATTAAAATCATCGGTGGGATCATGAGGAGGACCCAGCTGGCGAAACATACGTCTATTAAAAGCCAATTACATAGAGGAGTTTTCTTTCTTAGGTCAAGCTGAAGAAGATATCAATAAATGTTTCCTTAATCTCAATACTCTCCAATCCAAGGAACACTCTGCCATTAGGTATAATTTTATTTCTATTTTAATTTTGTTTTACTTTCATTACCAACTTGTTGAATTTATTTTTCTTCATTTCTTTTTAATCTTATTTGTATTTCATTTTTTTTCTATTATGAATGAATTACAGACAAGCATAAACAATTTTGTACTGTCTCAAAAATCATGGTACATTATATCTTATTGTCCTCCAAGACCAACAGAACCTATAAGCTTTTAGTATGTCTACCTCCCTACTTAAAACTTCTTGTACTGTATTATAAGGCTTCTCGGGTAATGAGACCGGTGATCCTATGTGTCTTTTCCTTCTCACTTTCTTGGTTTATATGCTTGGTGGTTGACTGAGGTTGGTTTTTGGAGAGATGATAGGAGTCTCATCTTCAAATTTCAAGAATGTTGATTATTTTTCCGATATCTGAGGAATTTTTTGGGTTGAATGTGAATTTGGGGAAAAGTGATATCGAGGGCATCAATTTGGAGGAACAATCCCTTGCTGCTTATGTTTCTTAGGTTTTTCAGTCTCTAGGATTTTCCCATTACCTATCTTTGAGTGCCTCTGGGTGATAATCCCAAGTCTAGAGTGTTTTGGTGTCCGGCGGTTGAAAGAGTTACTATAAGTTGGATGTGTGGGAAGGGTCTTATTTTTTGCCTTAGGTCCAAAATGAAAGAAACGAATCTTCACAAGCATAATCTATTGTTGTTTGCCACTTTGAATAATTGGGCAAGGCTTGGGGGCAGTCTCCTGGCTCATTTTTTTGGGGTTAGTTTTGTACTTTCAGGATAAATTGGGTTCTTAGACTACATTATATATGGAGGGATCCTGCATTGTATTATATATACAATTTTTTGAGACTGAGATTGATTTAGTGCCGACCGTGGACACAACCCTACCTTTAGGCAAACTACGCAAAACTGTCTTTTGTGATTTTCTTTAGATTTATCTTTGCTATTGTTTTTGTCGTGTTATTATTTTCTAACAGAATCCCCTTCTCCATAGTAAATAACAACTGTTCATGACAAACCACATAATGATACAAATGAGACATGTATACTTGTTGATAAACAAGTGGAGAATAATTTGAATAATGTTTGTGTATGAGCACTGAATCAATTGTATTTGGGACTCTAAGCATTTTGAAATAGCTTTACCAACATGGACTATATAGTTGATAAAGATACTAGTGTAGTATGTAGCTTCTTCTATTAGTAATTATTTGCAATTCAACAAATGGTTAATATATGTTATTTTTGTTGTTTCAGTGAACTTTTGTTGGGGTTGATTTCTTCAGTGTTTTTCAAGAGGTATACCTTCAAACAAATGACCCTCGTGTGTCCAACATTGTAAAATTCTCTGACGCAATTAGCGAGCTGAAAGTAGAGGTATTATTACTTCTTTGACTTGTAGTTGTTAGTTGTTACTAGAAAACTGGTATGGTGTATTATGTGTAAAAACCACACTCCGATTTGATAATATTTGTCACTTGTCTGTGTTTCATTAATGACTTCATATTGCATCTGCATACCTAAATAACTGTCTTCCAATTTACTGCAACTTTTATCATTAGAATCAAGCGTATCATGACCATGCTACTGGACCCATTTCAAAATTATGTATCAGGTGGTCCTTTTGTTATCCCTAACCCACACGACTCCAATTCAACACATTTACACATCAAAAGAATTATCTTCAGAACAATCAAAATCGTCAATGAAACATTTGAACGTTGTATTTTTTTCTTTGTATCAGTCTTCCTTTCTTTTCTTAATGAAATTTGGGTTCGTAGCGAAAATTCTAATGACTGACGTTGACCATGATTAATTAACACTGAAGTTATGCTTTTTTGTCTTATGTTAAATGCAGGCTGCAGCATCAGTCAAAGATGGAAATCACATCCTTTTCCGGTTTGACAAAGCAGCCTTTTCTTTCAAGTTCCTGCCTTTCAAGGTACCTTATCTAGTACCATTTAGACTTCTTGGAGATGAAGCCAAGGGTTGGTTAGACACTACATATATATTTGTCGCAATCTGGAAATCTCCGTATATCAAAATGAAACAAGGTAACTATTCACATAAATATATCCATCAACTCAGGTCACTCCTCTTGCTTTTCCATTGTCGTAATATGAGCACTTCCATATATGAATCAGTAAAAAATTACTCAAATTTCCTTTTAGTATGTGACCTGCTAAAGATTAAGGACCCCCAGCTATGTCGCTGTAGTGCAGGGCACCACATTTGTGATGCAAAAGACCACTGAACCCAGGCAAATATTGCTTTCATCGATTTCCACTGATACAAAAGTGAGAAAAGTAAGTCATTGCTCCTTTCTTGTTGGAATAAGTAAGCTTGGCCCAAGTGTGGGGATTTAATCAAGAACCTTGAGGTTCTTCCTACAAGGATTCTTCCATTTCTCCAGCCTTTGGGGTTAAGAAATGTAAGTTCTTAAAGCCTGCAATACATCAAAAAGGATATCTCTATCTGTCTTACATGTTTTTGCTATAGCCTTTGTTTACTGACTTTCACATGCTCAAATTTGTTCCATAAGTTGTGTTGTGCTGATGATGCAGAAGAAAATAAGTCAGGAGTTGAAGAAGCTCAAGGATTATTATTGCATGAAGAAGTAGTGAAGGGAGAAAATCATACAAATTCTGAAGGTGAAGAAAGAGGTTTTCATGAAAAAATTGGAGATTATCATGTCGAAAAACAGAACTTGGATGAAAAAGGTTAGTAATCTCTTATTTTTATCTGACCAACTAAAACTCTTTTCTTGTGTTATGGAAATCAATCATTTATGTTCATGCAGAGGATATTGAAAGGGAAACAATATAAAACCAATAGCAGAAGGTAAAGACTTCCATGAAGCAGTGTTTCCTTCTAACACTCCCTTGGGAGCTGGTGAACTAAATGTGGAAAAGCAGACCTCAGATGAAAATGGTTAGTAATGTTTAATTGTTGCAACATCTTTCTCTCTCGGGTTAGTTTCCTTTGTTCATATGTTGCTATGGATTTCACCTACAGATGAAAATGACACTTAGCTTAAGCCTCCTACCCAAACTTTCGAAATTCCGACAGAATCAAATGATGCACCCAGTCTAGGCAGTGGAGTCCTAAATGCTTCATCTGACATATCCGACGACAAAGATGAAAAGACTCCTGAGAAGCCTAATTTGGAGGAGGATTTGATAGAAACTTCTCATATTCAGACAGAAGTCCCTGTTGAAAGAGGTTAGTTCAATAATCTCTCAACTTCAAGAATTCAATTACTTTTTTACCATGTGTTATAACTAGCTAATAAAACATTATTCTCATACTTGTATTCAAGATGATGATTTTGAACAAATTATATATGTATGTATGTATGTATATATAAACACATGCACGATTTGCTTGACATTTTACCCACCCTAACCGAGGCATTTAGGGAGCTATTATTGATGTAACCATTTCCTTCCCTCTTTTTCTTCTCCATTATTGAATTTATTAGCCTTGCTTATGTATTCATTCATGATTTCAACATCATCACCACCAAAATTGCTCCTTTATGTACCATTTTATGAATCCAACCCAGATTACATTTGCATGAGATATAACAATCATCAATCATTATAGTTAATCCTGGTCTAAATAACCTAATTAACATTCTTTGCAAAACAGATTGAATTAGGATTTGGTATATTCCTTTTCCTTTAAACCCAATAAGGCTTAAGGTTGTATCAATAACCCTCCCCCAAAACATACTGTTTTCAACAGCTGCATCACCTTCCTAAGCACATGTACCTTTTTAAAATAAAGTAAAAAGTTTTTGGAACTTGGAGGAAAGGAAAACAAATATAAAATAAAACTAAATGTGAGGGAAAAAGTTATCTTACTGAACATGTCGGATTATCAACACTTCTGAAAATTCTCATTCTCCATCTCACTTTAGTTGCTACGCCTTTTCTTTGGGCACTTGTGGCACGAATTTTAGTAGAAAGTGTTTGTCAAGGGAAAATAATTTCTTTTCTACCTATTGACTATAGAACAGTTGGACTGGTTTTGGTCATGGTAGATGTTTGCCATTTACGTTTCCTTCTATCACTTATTAATGCTGGTGATCTGTGTAACAAGTTCATGCAACTTTTCATGTGTTCGTTTTCAATATTAATCACTATAGCATGCGAAAATGTGTAGCTTATGCTCTGTTTGATCTGCCCTTCCCTTTTCAAGTTAACTGTGATCTCCATTCGTATTACCCTTACCCCTACTGTTCTAGGGTCCAACTGAAAGAAATATCTCGTAATGATCTTCAATTTTTTATCCAACTTTTTTATATTTGAGCAAGGATTCTTTCACGATATGTTTCAAGTCTAATCCTCCAGAACCTTGGAACTGTGTTGTTTATTTGTTTCCAATGTGGTGTTTGGGGTTGGTAATTAGAATTGGGATTCTTTTCCCTCATAAGGTTAGCATTTCTAGCATTTTGATATTAACGACAAACACTACAATTTGATTACCATTAGATGTTTTTACAAAATAGTTAATTTGCTCGAAATTGTTATATCAATGGTTGGATTTTCTAGATTTTATTGTTTTGAAAGATTGAGCTTCCGGCAGTGTATGTATCCTAATATTTAAGATGTTCGTATTTCTGCTCTAGTCATTTAATATATCTTGTTTATACTGCAGGGTTCTAGTACTAATGATAGGATGCATAATATAAATTAGTAAATGGTTAGTGGAGGATTGTTATTTAGAGAAGCAGATTAGAGCCTTAGAGGAATTAAAAGTGTTGTGTATCCTGTTGATGTTTAATAGAACTTTAATTTCTGCATGAGCGTTGTAATTCTCCTTGGTAAATCTTTGTGCTTGTCGTCTTGGGGTGTAGCCTTTGTCTTGTAATGCAAAAGCAGAATTTATACCGAGAGAGTGACCGAGTGAGATCTGCTACATTGTCGGAGAAGGTCAAAATTGTTTTCTCATTCTTTCTTTTGTAATTTCAGGGCTTCCTTCTGTTGCTCAATTGACTTCAAGTATATCCTGATCTGGCTTCCTTTTATCTCCAAGGAGATTCTTGGCTTCAGCAGTGATGGTGGAAATCTTTTCAAACAATTCTGTTAGTCTGTTAGATTTGATGATGACTGTGTGAATATATAATAAATGTGATTGTGTGCTTGTGAGGATGAAATAGTAGTACTTATTATTGGTGTTGGAGTCATCCCAACTCTTACTAGTGTAAGTTGTAATTAAAAGGGTTTGCTATGTTTTGTTTGGATTACTACTTATATCCTAATAATTAATTAATCTATATATACCTTTTGATCCATACAAAAATCCATGGTGAAGTTAGTTTAAATATTTAGTCATTTCAGTTGTATTTGTTTAAGTCAATTCAATCCGAAAGAACTAAGAGCAGAAGACTTATTTCAAGCAAAATTAGAAATAAAGATGGATAATTGATTAATTATAATTAAACTAATTAGAATATAGAAACTAATATTCCCTTCGTCCTAGGATAAAAGTCCTGGTGGATTTTTCACACATATTAAGAAGAAGAATAAAATGACAAAATTGTCCATAATAATGTCATTAAATATGGAGAGAGAATTAGAATAAGAAAAGTATGAGATATTTAATGTTACGGGCATAATAGGAAAAAATGTGTAAACGTTTGGTTATTAAAGGAAAGTGAACATTTAACATGAGACTACTCAAAATAGTAATAAGGATTTTTATTCTGGGACGGATGGAGTAATAAGGAAGTAATTTTGGAATCTGAATCCATTAAACAATAAACATAATAAATAATTCAATCTCTTCTATTTTTATAACTTAATTATGGTGTTAATTTCTCTTTCTTTTAATTTAGTAATTTTATAATGGCTTAAATATAATTTACTACCCTAAACTATATGTTATATTCCACTTCGATGATCCACCTTTCAATTTTGTCAATTAGATGATTGAACTATCAATTTTTTCCACTTTGGTTCAATTAAGTCTATCACGTCAAAAATTGATGACGTGGCTTGCTGACTAGACAAATTTGTGCTGATGTGTACTTAAAAAAATAATTAAGTTTTCAATTTTTTTTTTATTATATTAGAGGGCAAAAATGCAAATAAACAAAAAACAATTAACAAATAGTATAATAAATGATTAAACAAATAGTATAATTATTATATTTGTTAATGGTTTTTTGTTTATTTACATTTTTTCCCTCTAATATAATAAAAAAAATTGAAAACTTAATTTTTTTTAATACACACCAACACAAATTTGTCTAGTCAATGAGCCACGTCATCAATTTATAATGTGGCAGACTTAATTGAACCAAAGTGAAAAAAATTGATAGTTCAATCATCTAATTGACAAAATTGAAAGGTGGATCATCGAAGTGGAATATAACATATAGTTTAGGGTAGTAAATTATATTTAAGCCTTTTATAATTAACGTGCGCAAGCATAGACTATAAAAATTTAAGGATTAATTATAACACGTCAAAACTTCTTCGAGCAAGTATGCATTATAAAAAACTTATATCTTAACAATAATCTATCAAGATTTAAAACCTTTTAATTAATTTAAAATCACGTAAGAATTACAAAACGAATGTATTTCAATAATGAAACATGAATGCGAAATTAATTAAACATAAAAGCATAAATAATAGGAGAGATGAAAAAAAATATTTCTAATTTACTTGAAATAAAGATGAAGACATGTTACAAATATTATTTCTAATGCCTGAAGACACGTTACAATGAGATGAAGACATGTTAATATATTTTGGGGATTTTGTGTTGATGATTCATTTCGATTTGACATGTACATATTAGAATTACTCGTGTTGAAATTTTTGTTGCATGTGTTGTGACATTATATATTTGATAGAATATATTGTAGGGTATAACCAAGCTATAACCACTTGTGGAAGTACTACATGCATGTTCTCTTGGCATTAAGACATGACACCTTTTGTGGCGGTGTAATTAGTCAACGACGTCTCTATTTTGTGTCCCTGTGAGAGTTGGCCATATGATGATTTTGTTGTGAAAGACGTCGACTAATTTTCTGTTCTGTTTTTCACATTGGTGATGTTTATGCCGAACACACATTCCAATTTTGCATGCATTTGGATTGCAGTCCGATGTGTGATTGTCTATGTGACATTATTTTGACTTACCTGCGTGACAAGATATATTTATGTTTTGTTTTGAGTTCGATATGAAATTAAATCTAGCCATTTGATTCAGCCTACTATTTTGTTGTGATATTTTTGTTCGGTTAAGTTTCAGTTCAATTAAGTTTATTGAGTTAGTTATTTCAGTTCGTTATTTCTAACTTTAATCCAAATGGTTTAAATATTAAGTTTAGGCTATGATAGCGTGGTTTATAGTAGGAATTGTAATCCATATCCTAAATTTTGGTTTGAGTCAATTTAACATTTATTATGGTTTAACTCGTAAAATTTATTGGTTATTTAAGTCATTCGTTTGTGACATGAAATTTTAATTTATTTTATAAATTTGGTTGTGTTTTGATCGTAACCTCTTTTTTTATTTTAGAAAAAAGGTGTTACATAGTCCTATTATCATTCTGAGTTAGAAATGATGGGCGATTTAAGTTATTTGAAATTATATTATTTCTAACGAAAGTTGTATTAGTTCTCGGAGATTGCATCAAAATCGCATTGTATCGGTCTTAATTTGATAGTAATGGTGTGCTCGGATGATAACGGCGTGTAGCGGTGCTCAAAATATTTGGTTTTTTTGGTTTTTTATAAAACCGGTTGATACCGGTACCGGCGGATCGATTTTTTTCTGTATAGATCTCCACTTTCTCCCCATACGAATCTCCGATAATAACTAGCTAAGCCCAGAAAGCTACGTATTTCGATTACTAACTTAGGTTGCTCCGAAATTTGTATTGCTTCAATCTTCGTCGGGTCAACTGATATTCCATGTTTCGATATCACGTGCCCAAAAAATGCTACTTCTTCAAGCCAGAACTCGCATTCCTTCAACTTGGTATATAACTTGTTTTCACGAAGCTTTTGGATCTTTATGACTTTTGGAGTAAATGAGGATGTCATCAATAAAGACAACCACAAAATGATCCAAATATTCCTTCAATACTCGGTTCATCATATCCATGAAGGCAGCAGGAGCATTAGTCAATCCAAAATACATGAATAGGAATTCATAATCCCCGTATCGAATTCTGATGGCAGTATTTGAAATGTCATCAGTTTTAATCTTTAATTGATGATACCTAGAATGAAGATCAATCTTTGAGGAGAATTGAGCACATTGCAACTGGTCAAATAGGTCATCAATGCGAGGTAATGGGTACCTATTTTTGATAGTGACATGGTTCAACTCCCGATAATCAATGCAAAGTCGCATACTCCCATCTTTCTTCTTTACGAATAAAACAGGAGCACCCCAAGGCGATGTACTAGGACGTATGAAGCCGATGCCTAACAATTCCTGAAGTTGGGTTTTTAACTCCTGAAGTTCAATAGGAGCCATTCGCTATGGGGTTTTGAAAATGGGTTTTGTACCGAGTTCAAGGTCAATACAAAATTTAATTTCACGCTCTAGGGTAGGCCAGGAAGTTCTTCAGGAAATACGTCAGGGAATTTATTAACAACAGAAATATCATTCAAATCTGACGTATTTTTATTTAAATCAGTGACATGGGCTAAGAAAGCTTGACATCCATTTTTCAATAAACGAATGGCTTTATGGCTAGATATGACAACGATTGATTTCAATGGTTTGGTTGTTTGAATTCTCATAACAGGTTGATTAGGAATATGAAAACTAATGACTTTACGAAAACAATCAATTTTAGCATGATGAGTAGTTAACCAGTCAATTTCTAAAATCACATCAAGTGCAAGTATTTTCAAAGAGATGAGGTTAATAGGTAATGTGAGGGTTCCGACTTGAATCAAACAAGATTTATAAACAGTGCATGTAATGAAGGTTTCTCCTAACAAAGTTTCAACAGATAAGTCAAAGTCTAATTTTTCAGGAGTCAAGTTCAAACGTTGAGCACAAACAGGTGAAATAAAAGAGTGGGTAAAATATGTATCTAATAAGGCATAGACTTCGCAAGAGTTTATGATTAGCTTACCCGTGATAACTTCGTTCCGCTTCCTCGCTTTTTGGGAAGTCACAACAAAAGCTTTCCCCTGAACCACCAACTTTGACTTATTCGGGACAGCCTTTGGTGTCACCATCCCAGCTGGAATCGACTTCGCTATAGGGCACACTCGAGCTATGTGACCTTCCTTTCCGCAATTGTAGTATACTTTATGTTGTTGTGTACAATTTGGACTTGAAAGTAGTATGCACACAAGCTAATCATGTTTGATGATAAAGCATATACTTTGTAACAATCTTATTCATTTATTAATAAAAAGTATTAATTTATTAAAGGCTTTTAATTATCTACATGATGCTGTTTTATAATATGTGATAAACCCATAGTTTTAAGCAATGCTTTTAGAACAATGATGATGATCATTCTAATGAGATCTAAATTCTTAGAAAGCTTAAAACTAAAATAGTTCCCAATCGTTGGATTACTAAATTGGGGATTAGTGAATCCGGATAGATTGGTACATACGTTGCTTGCTCATTGGATGAGGATGATTGATCTCATGATCATTTGTGTGGAGACACTAAAGCAAGTATGTAGGTGCTTATTAGAGAATAAGTTCCTTTGAGCGTGGCTCGCTAAGGAATACGATGGAGTTTTACTTGCTGTCAATAGGAATTTCGTAGTGATAGTAGTCAAGTGATCCTTGGACTTGAGATCATCATAGTATCTTGTGTATGATGAGTTATACTTTGACTTATTCCTTAAGACCCTTAGGGTATATCAAAGGGTATGCTTGGGTATAATAAGTTGTACATGGAGATAATGTATGATCGATAAAGAATCTACCACTTCTAATAAAAGAAGAGAAATGTCTATGTGATTCGATAAATGACAACCCAAAGAGTCCTTGGCAAGGCAGAATGAAATTAGAAAGGAGTTTCTAATTTGCATTATTTGAGTTGTGCATTTAAGGATCGAAATACATATAATTAAATAAAATAAGACTTGACAAGAATTCCATGTCTTATATTTAATTGGGACATTGTATGGTGGAAGGATTGAATGTAAGGTAACTATTTACTCAAAGGTTCTTTAATGATTAATGTTAAAATCTATATTATCTGGAAAGTCGTTGATCGCTAGGGAGGCTTATCCCTATTGTAGAATAAATATTATTTATTTAAATAAATTAATTGTTTAATTTATTTATTTAAATAAGATTAGAATTGTTCTTATTGATTTATTCACAACCGGTTTAATATGGAGAACCTAAAGGGTCACACCATAAAAGGAAGAATAATTATTTAAGAAGTTAATGGCATAATCGTAATAATATGTTAAGTATATTTAATTTAATCTATGGTGATAGAATTGTTAGGTTTGTAATATTCAAGAACGCAATCAAATTGCATAAAAGTGCGGAAGTGTGTAAAATCAGAGTTTAAAATTTACAAACCATATACCCGGATCACCCTTTATGCATAATTATTAATTAAACGAAAAGATAAAGAATAAAATCATACCCTTGAAGATCGAGCTTCCTCAGGTACAAGTTCACCTCCAAATCCTTTCGCGTTCAATCTTGAATCCACCGGGTTTGGTTCCTTTCTTTGATCAACGTTAGCCACCCAAATGTTTGGCCTCTAGAGGTGATCCACCAAGGAAGAAGAAAATTCAAGAAGAAGGGTGGTTGGCTAAACCCTAGTTTTTCTATCTCTATAGAAAAGGTGTACTCTCCCAACAATTGGAATTATGTCGTTGTTGAAAAAGTCAACAACTCCCACACCCATAATAAGACTCCTCTTATTAATAGATGTGGGCAACCCACCTTAACAATTAAGGAATTGGGATTTATTTAATTAATTAATTCTTTTAATTAATTAAGCTCCCTAATCTTATTAGGGATAATTAATTAAACTCCTTTAACTAATTTTCCCTCCTAATCCTATTAGGAATAAATGAGAGTACTTATATTAAATTAATTCCTAAACTCTTTAGAAATTAAAACAATAATAATTGTAATAATATTAATAAGACTCCTCTTATTAATTTATATTTAATATTTCTAAAATATTAAATAATAAATATTATGCTATTTAATTTATTCTATCACCATAGATTAAATTAAATATACTTAACATATTATTACGATTATGCCATTAACTTCTTAAATAATTATTCTTCCTTTTATGGTGTGACCCTTTAGGTTCTCCATATTAAATAGTTGTGAATAAATCAATTAGAACAATTCTAATCTTATTTAAATAAATAAATTAAACAATTAATTTATTTAAATAAATAATATTTATTCTACAATAGGGATAAGCTCTCCTAGCGATCAACGACTTTCCGGATAATATAGATTTCAACATTAATCATAAAAGAACCTTTGAGTAAATAGTTACCGCATAATTCAATCCTTCCACCATACAATGTCCCAATTAAATATAAGACATGGAATTATTGTCAAGTCTTATTTTATTTAATTATATGTATTTCGATCCTTAAATGCACATAACTCAAATAATGCAAATTAGAAACTCCTTTCTAATTTCATTCTCGCCGCCAAGGACTTTGGGTTGTCATTTATCGAATCACATAGGACATTTCTCTTCTTTTATTAGAAGTGGTAGATTCTTTATTGATCATACATTATCTCCATGTACAACTTATTATACCCAAGCATACCCTTTGATATACCCTAAGGGTCTTAAGGAATAAGTCAAAGTATAACTCATCATACACAAGATACTATGATGATCTCAAGTCCAAGGATCACTTGACTACTATCACTACAGAATTCCTATTGACAGCAAATAAAACTCCATTAGGTATTCCTTAGCGAGAGCCACGCTCAAATGAACTTATTCTCTAATAAGCACCTACATACTTGCTTTAGTGTCTCCACACAAATGATCATGAGATCAATCATCCTCATCCAATGAGCAAGCAACGATGTACCAATCTATCCGGATTCACTAATCCCCAATTTAGTAATCCAATGATTGGGAACTATTTTAGTTTCAAGCTTTCTAAGAATTTAGATCTCATTAGAATGATCATCATCATTATTCTAAAAGCATTGCTTAAAACTATGGGTTTATCACATATTATAAAATAGCATCATGTAGATAATTAAAAGCCTTTAATAAATTAATATTTTATTAATAAATGAATAAGATTGTTACAAAGTATATGCTTTATCATCAAACATGATTGGCTTGTGTGCATACTACTTTCAATCTCCCACTGCACTACTAAAGCCAATCGCCATTGTATCTTATACTCTTCTTCTCTAAGTGGCGATTATCCTGTTTTGTTGGATAAGCTTTAGTTAATGGATATGTAATGTTGTTCATGAGAGTCCACTAACTCTATAGTGATTTTCCATCTTTCAATGATTCTAATAATCAAATGAAAGTGCCACAACACATGTTTAGATCCAAGATGAGACTTAGGAACTATTCCTAGTTTCGTAATGAACTTTAATCCAAACAATCAACTTCAAAACTTCATTTATAGCTATATACTTTGTCTTTATCACTAAACCAAAGAACTCTTTCTTTGTTGGAACCTTTCCAATTCACCGCACTAATTGTTCAAGATAACGCTTTACCTTAAAGTGGATTTTTCGTCATCTTAGTGCATCTCGAAAAACTTGAGTCATTAAAGCCTCTAGTTTTAATTCGGACCCACCATCAATATGATCACATCCTTAGTGCTTAGGTTAAGCACTTTAAGATGTTTTTCAACGACTTATAGTGAACTTCTCCGAATATGACCGATCAACATCGGGTCTCGTACATTTCATTGCATACATGATAGTCACTCATGCGATCTCTCTTTCGTGAGTCTGTGGGGACTATTAAAGAGATACACTCCATAGCTCATCCACATGAGACATCTCTTGGAGTTTGCCATGCTAAACTACTTTAGCATCAAATGAATATACGTTCCTTGGGTTAAGTCGAGCATCCTCTTAAATCTATCTATATAGATTTATATCCCCAATTAAGATACTCTTCCCAAACCATTCATGGAGGAATGTTTAGACAACTTTATCTTTACTGATTGTAGCATTAGTATGTCATTCCTTATCCGTAGTATATCAACATATAATATTAGGAATGTCACGACGCTCACACTGACCCTTTTGTACACACTAGAACTCTTACCTCATCGTATGTAACTCTGGATCATCATCTTCTATGATGCGTACCTCATCATCATCATCCATGATGAATCCATACCTCCTAGGTATCGTCGGTATTATTCCAGATTTACGATTCGGTTGTGGTACAATAGGTATATCTATAGATTCCTCTTATTTGATTTATAGTGTTTTGTGGTTCTTGAACTTTTCAAGATCTATTATCCTCCCACTAGCCCCTTCAATGATAAACGCTTTTATCTTAGAAGGCAGCGTGTTTCGTAACAAACACCTTTTGCTAAGTAGAATTATAGAACATATACCCTAAACTTACTTTAGGATGTCCCACAAATCGACACTTGTCAAATCTTGTCCCAAGCTTATCCTTTTGAAACCTTTTCACATAAGTTGGAACCCCTTATCTTAACATACTTAAGATTAGGAATCCTCCCTGTCCATAATTTTTATGGAGTCTTGGGGTGGATTTAGAGGTTACCATTTTCGTAGATATCGTGACCATTTCTAGGACATAACCCTAGAAGGATACTGGAATGTCGGTAAAATCATTATGGACCGTACCATGTTCAACAAGGTATGATTTTTCCTTTCAGATACATCAATCAATTATTGCGTATCAGGATGTGTCCATTATGAGAAAACCATTTGAGATGATCTAGAAACTTATTGCACAAGTATTTATTCCTTGATCTAATCAAAGAATCTTAATACTTTGTCAATTTGTTTCATTTTCAATTCTTTGAACCTTTCAAATAATTCACACTTGTATTCAAACAAATACACACATTCAACTCTTTGAATGATCATCTCCTTTTCTTATACTAATTTGTTCAATATGCAAAATTATTTTCATGTAAGTCAAATATACAAAATTTATTAAGTAATATTCCATTTCTATACAAAACATTATTATTATAAATAGAACAACAATTGTTCTTAATTATAATACCAAAAATTTTATTGTTCAACAATAAAATAGAAATAATGTTTCTAACAAGAATTGGAATACAATAACAACTTATTGACTTAATAGATTTGCAGTAGGCGCGATGCTAAACTATAAGTTTCTATAGCTAATGCAGCAACCTTTGCTTCATTTTCCACACATAGGATTACTTATCTTTGTTTAACTTTCTACTTCTGTTTGGTCTCTTCATAAATCTATATTTATGATAACCAAAGTCGGTATCCAATACCCAAGTAGAACCTTGACTTAAAGAAAAATTTATTTCAATCATGAACAAAAACTGTATTGTAACCGAAACTTCACTAAGCTTCTTTAGTTAGCCTCTGCAAGATGCTTCTCGCAGTTTCTTTCCAGTGTCCAGGCTTATTGCAGTGGTAGCAAACTCCTTTGCCATCCATATCAGTTTTGTTCTTATTATCCTTTGTTTATGCCTTTCTATTTACCTTCTTTGAATCGTTCTTCTTTTCAGAAGATCCTTTGGCCCCTACCAGTAAGACTTGGTCTTTCTTGGTTGGAAAGTGACTCTCAACATTTTTTCAACATGTTAAGCAAATCAGCGAGACTGATATCTAGCTTGTTCATATGAAAAATTCACAACATTTGTGAAAGGAGTCCGGGAGTGAGTGTAAGATCAAATCTTGGCTCAACTTTCCATCCATGACAAAACATGTTGTCCTAATTGATCAATCAAATTGATTATGTTAAGAACTTTTTGTCTGTACTATAGTGCCATTGGCTATTCTAGATCGGAAGAGCTCTTTAGATATCTGATATCTATCAGTCCTACTTTCCTCACCATCAACTACTTGATGTGCAGGAATATGGTAGGAGCATCCATAGTTTCATGCTGACGCTGAAGCTCGTTACTCATGGATGCGAGCATGATGCATTGAGCCAACTGTGCATCATTTTGCCACTTTCTAAAAGTAGCAATCTCTTCCTCGAGGCATTATCTCGCAACCATTGCGAGGATAGGCGTATTAAGGACATAAGATAGCTTTTCAATTATGAGAACTATTCTCAAATTCCTTAACCAATCCGTTTAATTTGATGCAGTTAATTTAGCATCTAATATGCTTCATGATGATAGTAATTTTAGACATTGTAAAATTTTGTAAATTAATTTGTAATTAACAACATTTTAACATACATTCTTTTATTAATTACCAAAATAAATTAGGTCTTGTTTTAAATTGGTATCTCCCACTATTTTCTTCAAACTATATTACCCTCACTTATATAGTTTGGCAAAATCTAATTAAAGATTTGCTAGTGAGAATAAGGATCCCATTTCAAATGTATATAGCCTTGTGGTGACACAACAAACTATATATAAATAAATAGGTAGACAACTTTGTCAATTACATCAACTATGCAACTCCTTGTATTTTGCCTCTTAGATTATTTTGATCAAGTGGTGGCACATCAAGAATCAAAATTATCCAAGTTAAGTCCAACCTAGCACTCCATATATTCAAAAAGAAAAATATCATCCTTGTGGTGACACAACAAAACAATATTGTTCAATTTTCTTTATAAGCATCAAATGTGATAAATTAACATCTTAAATACTTAATACTTGCCTTGTGGTGACACAACAAACTCATATTAAATATTCAATACTCTATTAATTTTATCATGCTAGAAGGCGACGTTCGATATTCCAAATATCTTTGAACGCTTAGGACTTAATATAAAAATTGAGGGGTTTGTTTTTAATTTGTCTCATCTTGTCTTGTTTAGCGCATGCACATATATATATAAAATACGCGTCATATTAATGAACATGCGAAGCATGTTTGCATAATATATAATATATATATAGTATAAGCATGCACATATAGAATACTATATTCTACCCGAATTGATTATGGACTTTTATTCTAGTTTGGTTCACTAGAGCCACCAAGTGAACCAAAAGGTCAAACCCTAGGGGTGCAAGAAATAATATTTAAATATAACTATTACATTTAAACCCGGGCTCCATTACAAACGGGTCTTCAAGCGCTCCTTGCTCCTTAATCTCCAATTTTTTAAAATTAATTCTAATTATTCCTATTACAAAACTATTTAAAATAAATAGAAACCTTGATCGTTGATCGAGGGAAGTACATAGGAGGAGATAGAATTTACATTAAGAAAAAATTAGAGAAGACGAGGTACTGCATGAGACCCCATTTAATAAAACCCATACATTCATGCATCCAACTAAAATAAAATCCAATCATATTGGTCAATAGTCCATAATCAATCCCATTTATTATCATACACATCACCATACGCATCAATAAATAACATTCATCTCATGAATAATAAACATTTAATATATATATTGATATCATTTAATGGGCAAAATTAGTTAGTATAAAATCTAATTTTGAATCAAAATAAACTCCTTTATTTTAATCCAAATTTAAATCAAAATAAAACTATTTTATTTTAATTTATCCAATAAAATAAACTATTTTATTTTAATCAAAATATTTAATCAAAATAAACTCCTTTATTTTAATTAATTATGGAATCCAATTCCATATATAAAAAAATCTTTAATTAAAATAAACTCTTTTATTTTAATTAATTATGGAATCCAATTCCATGTAAAAAAAAAAATCTTTTATTAAGGAAACACGGATATTCTTTCCTATTCATATATAAACTCCTTTATTTTGAATAATATGAAATCTTATTTCATATCTAAATAAACTCCTTTATTTAAGGAAATACGGATTTTCTTTCCTATTCACAAATAAACTCTTTTATTTTGAATAATATGAAATCTATTTCATATCTAAATAAACTCCTTTATTTAAGGAAAGATCAATTTCAACTCCAATTAGTTATCATGGAATCCAATTCCAACTCTAATTAGTTAGCATGAAATTTAATTTTAAATTAAAATAAACTCTTTTATTTTAATATTAAAATAAACCTTTTATTTTGATTAAAATAAATTTTTATTTTAATTATAAAATTATTGAGAATATATATATATATATATATATATATATTAATCGTATATATATATATATATATATATATATATATATATATTAGTTACGGTATATATATATAATATATATATAATACACGTTCCTGTTAACTTGATTTAAAAAGCAACAAGATTTCCTTGCATGTTCCTTTAATATAGTCGAATTTTGTAGGATTTTCGTGTATGACATCCTTGAATTTTCTTTTAAAGTATCTAATATATATATAATATATATATATAATTAACCTTCATTTTCGCCATCTTGAATTCCGTGCCCCTTTCAATCCGTAACCCTTTTTTTTTTTTTTTTGATTTCCGTAGCTTTTAGCATGTTTTTTTTTTTTTTTTTTTTTTTTTATTATTTAAATTTTATACAATAAAATTATGCCCAATTAAATTGTTCTAAACATATATCAATATACATATCAAATAAAACAATTAATAATTTGCATAAAGGTTTGGTTTGTGATGCCCATTGAGTTTAGTTTGTAATATTCAAGAACGCAATCAAATTGCATAAAAAAGTGCGAGCGCGATGTAAAATCGAGTTTAAAATTTACAAATCATATACGGATCACCCTTTATGCATAATTATTAATTAAACGAAAAGATAAAGAATAAAATCATACCCTTGAAGATCGAGCTTCCTCGGTACAAGTTCACCTCCAAATCCTTTCTTTCGCTCAATCTTGAATCCACCGGGTTTGGTTCCTTCCTTTGATCAACGCGTTAGCCACCCAAATGTTTGGCCTCAGAGGTGATCCACCGAGGAAGAAGAAAATTCAAGAAGAAGGGTGGTTGGCTAAACCCTAGTTTTTCTATCTCTATAGAAAAGGTGTACTCTCCCAACAATTAGAATTATGTCGTTGTTGAAAAAGTCAACAACTCCCACACCCATAATAAGACTCCTCTTATTAATAGATGTGGGCAACCCACCTTAACAATTAAGGAATTGGGATTTATTTAATTAATTAATTCTTTTAATTAATTAAGCTCTCCTAATCTTATTAGGGATAATTAATTAAACTCCTTTAACTAATTTTCCCTCCTAATCCTATTAGGAATAAATGAGAGTACTTATATTAAATTAATTCCTAAACTCTTTTAGAAATTAAAACAATAATAATTGTAATAATATTAATAAGACTCCTCTTATTAATTTATATTTAATATTTCTAAAATATTAAATAATAAATATTAAGCTATTTAATTTATTCTATCACCATAGATTAAATTAAATATACTTAATATATTATTACGATTATGCCATTAACTTCTTAAATAATTATTCTTCCTTTTATGGTGTGACCCTTTAGGTTCTCCATATTAAACCTAGGTTGTGAATAAATCAATTAGAACAATTCTAATCTTATTTAAATAAATAAATTAAACAATTAATTTATTTAAATAAATAATATTTATTCTACAATAGGGATAAGCCTCCCTAATGATCAACGACTTTCCAGATAATATAGATTTCAACATTAATCATTAAAGAACCTTTGAGTAAATAGTTCTGTATAATTCAATCCTTCCACCATACAATGTCCCAATTAAATATAAGACATGGAATTTGTCAAGTCTTATTTTATTTAATTATATGTATTTCGATCCTTAAATGCACAACTCCAAATAATGCAAATTAGAAACTCCTTTCTAATTTCATTACGCCTTCGCCAAGGACTACTTTGGGTTGTCATTTATCGAATCACATAGGACATTTCTCTTCTTTTATTAGAAGTGGTAGATTCTTTATTGATCATACATTATCTCCATGTACAACTTATTATACCCAAGCATACCCTTTGATATACCCTAAGGGTCTTAAGGAATAAGTCAAAGTATAACTCATCATACACAAGATACTATGATGATCTCAAGTCCAAGGATCACTTAGACTACTATCACTACAGAATTCCTATTGATGAGCAAATAAAACTCCATTAGGTATTCCTTAGCGAGCCACGTTCAAATGAACTTATTCTCTAATAAGCACCTACATATTTGCTTTAGTGTCTCCACACAAATGATCATGAGATCAATCATCCTCATCCGATGAGCAAGCAACGATGTACCAATCTATCCGGATTCACTAATCCCCAATTTAGTAATCCAATGATTGGGAACTATTTTAGTTTCAAGCTTTCTAAGAATTTAGATCTCATTAGAATGATCATCATCATTATTCTAAAATCATTGCTTAAAACTATGGGTTTATCACATATTATAAACAAAGATCATGTAGATAATTAAAAGCCTTTAATAAATTAATATTTTTATTAATAAATGAATAAGATTGTTACAAAGTATATGCTTTATCATCAAACATGATTGGTTTGTGTGCATACTACTTTCAAGAATAAATTAAATAGCTTAATATTTATTATTTAATATTTTAGAAATATTAAATATAAATTAATAAGAGGAGTCTTATTAATATTATTACAATTATTATTATTTTAATTTCTAAAAGAGTTTAGGAATTAATTTAATATAAGTACTCTCATTTATTCCTAATAGGATTGGAGGAAAATTAGTTAAAGGAGTTTAATTAATTATCCCTAATAAGATTAAGGAGCCCATTTAATTAAAAGAGTTTAATTAAATAATACCTTATTTTTATTAAATAAGGTTACGATATCTTTATAAGAGAGTCTTATATCGGACATCGGATGTACGTAATAATTCCAATTTGTTGGAGAATCGCCCTTTTTCTATCTGAGATAGGAAAAACTAGGGTTTGAGCCAATACCCCTTCTTCTTGAAAAATTCTTTTTCCTTGGTGGATCACCTCTAGAGGCCAAACACTTGGGTGGCTAACGTTGATCAAAGGAAGGAACCAAACCCGGTGGATTCAAGTTGAACGCGAAAGGATTTGGAGGTGAACTTGTACCCGAGGAAGCTCGATCTTCAAGGGTATGATTTTATTCTTTATCTTTTCGTTTAATTAATAATTGTGCATAAAGGGTGATCCGGGTATATGGTTTGTAAATTTTTAAACTCTGATTTATCTCGCTTCCGCACTTATTTATGCAATTTGATTGCGTTCATGAATATTACAAACCTAACAGGACTAATGTGCCCCTCTTGTCCTCATTTGTAACATACGATTGTGTTCGGTTTTGGTTTTTTTTCCAAGGATGTCTCAGGATGGCTAATAACAATCAAAGTTACAGGATTTCTTTTGAAAGGATTACGTAATTATATTACGTGGCATTTATATATATATATATATATATATATATATATATTAAATGCTTATTTTAAAAATGCTTAATATAATTAATTCTTAATAATTTTATAATTAAAATAAAATTTTATTTTAATCTTAAAATAAAAAGTTTGTTTTAATTTTAAAATTAAAAGTTTATTTTAATATTAAAATTAAATTTCATGCTAACTAATTAGAGTTGGAATTGGATTCCATGATAACTAATTAGAGTTGAAGTTGAATTTCATCTTTCCTTAAATAAAGGAGTTTATTTAGATATGAAATAAGATTTCATATTATTCAAAATAAAAGAGTTTATTTGTGAATATGAAAGAGAATCCTAATTTCCTTAAATAAAGGTGTTTATTTAGATATGAAATATGATTTCATATTATTCAAAATAAAGGAGTTTATTTGTGAATAGGAAAGAATATCAAGTGTTTCCTTTAATAAAAGATTTCATATTACCCAAAATAAAGGAGTTTATTTTGACATGGAATTGGATTCCATAATTAATTAAAATAAAGGAGTTTATTTTGATTAAAATAAAATAGTTTATTTTATTCAAAATTGGATAAATTAAAATAAAATAGTTTTATTTTAATTTAAATTTGGATTAAAATAAAGGAGTTTATTTTGATTCAAAAATTAAATTTTATACTAACTAAATTTGCCCATTAAATGATATCAATATATATATTAAATGTTTATTATTCATAAGATGAATGTTATTTATTGATGTATATGATGATGTGTATGATAATAAATGGGATTGATTATAAACTATTGACCAATATGATTGGATTTTATTTTAGTTGGATGCATGAATGTATGGGTTTTATTAAATGGAATTCTGCGTGCCTCGTCTTCTCTAATTTTTCGAATGTAAATTCTATCTCCTCCTATGTACTTCCCTCGATCGCGATCAAGGTTTCTATTTATTTTAAATAGTTTTGTAATAGGAATAGTTAGAATTAATTTTGAAGCATTAGAGATCAAGGAACAAGGAGCTTGAAGACCAGTTTGTAATGGAGCAGGGTTTAAATGTAATAGTTATATTTAAATATTATTTCTTGCACCCCTAGGGTTTGACCTTTTGGTTCACTTGGTGGCTCTAGTGAACCAAACTAGAATAAAAGTCCATAATCAATCTAGGTAGAATATAGTATTCTATATGTGCATGCTTATACTATATATATTATATATTATGCAAACATGCTTCGCATGTTTATTAATACGACGCGTATTTTATATATATATATATATATACGTACGCTAAAAAAGATGAGACAAATTAATAACAAAACCCTCAATTTTTATATTAAGTCCTAAGCGTTCAAAGATATTTGGAATATCGAACGTCAGCCTTTAAGCATGATAAAATTAATAGAGTATTAAATATTTAATATGAGTTTGTTGTGTCACCACAAGGCAAGTATTAAGTATTTAAGATGTTAATTTATCACATTTGATGCTTATAAAGAAAATTGAACAATATTATTTTGTTGTGTCACCACAAGGATGATATTTTTCTTTTTGAATATATGGAGTGCTAGGTCGGACTTAACTTGGATAATTTTGATTCGGATGTGCCACCACTGATCAAAATAATCTAAGAGGCAAAAGAAAAGGAGTTGCATAGTTGATGTAATTGACAAAAGTTGTCTACCTATTTATTTATATATAGTTTGTTGTGTCACCACAAGGCTATATACATTTGAAATGGGATCCTTATTCTCACTAGCAAATCTTTAATTAGATTTTGCCGAACTATATAAGTGAGGGTAATATAGTTTGAAGAAAATAGTGGGAGATACCAATTTAAAACAAGACCTAAATTATTTTGGTAATTAATAATAGAATGTATGTTAAAATGTTGTTAATTACAAATTCATTTACAGAATTTTACAATGTCTAAAATTACTATCACTGCGAAGCATATTAGATGCTAAATTAACCAGACCGAATTAAACGGATTGGTTAAAGAATTTGAGAATAGTTCTCATGGTACGAAAAGTTATCTTATGTCCTTAATACGTCTATCCTCACGCAATGGTTGTAGACAATGCCTACGAGGAAGACATTGCTACTTTTAGAAAGTGGCAAGATGATGCACAGATTGGCTCAATGCATCATGTTAGCATCTATGAGTACTTGAGCTTGGCGTCAAGATGAAACTATGGATGTTCCTACTATATTCACGCACATCAAGTAGTTGATGGTAAGGAAAGTAGGGACTGATAGATATCGAGATATCTAAGGAGCTCTTCCGATCTAGAATGGCCAATGGCACTATATAAATACTGACAGAAAAAGTTCTTAACATAATCAATTTGATTGATCAATTAGGACAATTTGGTTTTGTCATGGATGGAGAGTTGAGCCAAGATTTGATCTTGCACTCACTCCCGGACTCCTTTCACAATTGTTGTGAATTTTCATATGAACAAGCTAGATATCACTTTCTTTGATTTGCTTAACATATTGAAAATGTTGAGAGTCACTTTCAATTAAGAAAGATCAAGTCTTCTTTGGTAGGGGCCAAAGGATCTTACTCAAAAGAAGAGCGATTCAAAGAAGGTAAATAGAAAGGCATAAACAAAGGATAATAAGAACAAAAGCGTCACGGATAGCAAAGGAGCTTGCTTCCACCGCAATAAGCCGTGGACCTTGGAAAGAAAGCTGAGAAGCATCTTGCAGAGGTTAACCAAAGAAGCTTAGTGAAGTTTGATTTACAAATACAAATTTGTTCATGATTTGAAATAAATTTTTCTTTAAGTCGATGTTCTACTTGGGTATTGGATACCAACTTTGGTTATCATAAATATAGATTTATGAAAGGACCAAATAGAAGTAGAAAGCTAAACAAATATAAGTAATCCTATGTGGGAAATGAAGCAAAGGTTGCAACATTAGCCATAGAAACTTATAGTTTAAGATCGCTTACGAACGCAAATCTATTAAGTCAATAAGTTGTTATTGTATTCAGTTCTCGTTGAAAACATTATTTCCATTTTATTGTTGGACAATGAAATCTTTGGTATTATAATTAAGAACAATTGTTGTTCTATTTATAATAATAATGTCTTATATAGAAGCTGGAATATTACTTAATAAATTTTGTATACTTGACTTTACGTGAAAATATATTTTGCAAATTGAACAAACTAGTATAAAGAAGGAGATGATCATTCAAAGAGTTGAATGTGTGTATTTCTTTGAAATAAAAGTGTGAATTATTTGAAAGGTTCAAAGAATTCAGAAGTGAAACAAATTAACAATGTATTAAGATTCTTTGATTAGATCAAGGAATAAATACTTGTGCAATAAGTTTCTAGATCATCTCAAATGGTTTTCTCATAATGGACGCCTCCTAATACGCAATAATTGATTGATGTATCTGAAAGGAAAAATTGTACCTTGTTGGACGTATAGTGCGGTCCATAATGATTTTATCGACATTCCAATTATCCTCCGGGGTTATGTCCTAGAAACGATAGTGCATATCTCACGAAAATGATAACCTCAAAATCCACCCAAGACTTCATAAAAGTTATGGACGGGGAGGATACCTAATCTTAAGTATGTTAAGTTAAGGGTTGTCCAACTTATGTGAAAATATTTCAAAGGATAAGCTTGGGACAAGATTTGACAAGTACAATTTGTGGGACATCCTAAAGTAAGTTTAGGGTATATGTTCTATAATCCTACTTAGCAAAAGGTGTTTGTTGCAAAAAACACGCGCTTTCTAAGATAAAGGTGTTTATCATTGAAGGGCTAGTGGGAGGATAATAGATCTTGAAGAGTTCAAGAACCACAAAACACTATAAATCAAATAAGAGGAAACTGTAGATAGACTTATTATACCTGGCCAATCGTAATTCGGAATAGTGCAAGAAGATACCTAGGAGGTATGGATTCATAATAGATGATGATGATGAGGTACACATCATAGAAGATGATGATCCAGTTACATACGATGAGGTAAGTGTTATAGACACTCAGAGAAATGGATTGAAGCAAGTTTCTCAAATATGGAACATTCGTTTTGATGAGGAAATCAAAAGAGTTTGATTTTATCAAAATAAGAATGAACCTAGTGTGTACAAAAGGGGTCAGTGGGAGCGTCGTGACATTCCTAATATTATATGTTGATATACTACGGATAAGGAATGACATACCAATGCTATAATCAGTAAAGATAAAGTTGTCTAAACATTCCTCCATGAATAATTTGGAAGAGTATCTTAATTGGGGATATAAATCTATATAGATAGATTTAAGAGGATGCTCAACTTAACCCAAGGAACGTATATTCATTTGATGCTAAAGTCGTTTAGCATGGCAAAATCCATGGGATGTCTCATGTTGATGAGCCCTTGGAGTGTATCTCTCCTAATAGTCCCCACAGAGACTCTCGAAAAGAGAGGTCGCATGAGTGAGTGATCATGTATGCAATGAAATATACGAGACCGATGTTGATCGGTCATATCACGGAGAAGTTCACTATGAGTCGTTGAAAACATCTTAAAGTGCTTGCTTAAGCACTAAGGATGCGATCATATTCATGGTGGGTCTAAATTAAAACTAGAGGGCTTAACAGACTCAAGTTTTTCAGATGAGACCAAGATGACGAGAAAAATCAACTTTAAGGTAAAGCGTTATCTTGAGCAATTGGTGCGTTGAATTGGAAAGGTTCCAAACAATGAAAGAGTTCTTTGGTTTAGTGATAAAGACAAAGTATATAGCTATAAATGAAGTCGCAAGTTGATTGTTTGGATTAAAAGTTCATTCTGAGAACTAGGAATAGTTCCTAAGTCTCATCTTGGATCTAAACATGTGTTGTGGCACTTTCATTTGATTATTAGAATCATTGAAAGATGGGAAATCACTATAGAGATAGTGGACTCTCAAGAACAACATTACATATCCATTAACTAAAGCTTATCCAACAGCAGGATAATCATCACTTTGAGAAGAAGAGTATGATATACCATGACGATTGACTTTAGTGCAAGTGAGAGATTGAAAGTAGTATGCACACAAGCCAATCATGTTTGATGATAAAACATATACTTTGTAACAATCTTATTCATTTATTAATAAAAAGTATTAATTTATTAAAGGCTTTTAATTATCTACATGATGCTGTTTTATAATATGTGATAAACCCATAGTTTTAAGCAATGCTTTTAGAACAATGATGATGATCATTCTAATGAGATCTAAATTCTTAGAAAGCTTAAAACTAAAATAGTTCCCAATCGTTGGATTACTAAATTGGGGATTAGTGAATTCGGATAGATTGGTACATACGTTGCTTGCTCATTGGATGAGGATGATTGATCTCATGATCATTTGTGTAGAGACACTAAAGCAAGTTTGTAGGTGCTTATTAGAGAATAAGTTCCTTTGAACGTGGCTCGCTAAGGAATACCGATGGAGTTTTACTTGCTGTCAATAGGAATTCTGTAGTGATAGTAGTACAAGTGATCCTTGGACTTGAGATCATCATAGTATCTTGTGTATGATGAGTTATACTTTGACTTATTCCTTAAGACCCTTAGGGTATATCAAAGGGTATGCTTGAGTATAATAAGTTGTACATAGAGATAATGTATGATCAATAAAGAATCTACCACTTCTAATAAAAGAAGAGAAATGTCTATGTGATTCGATAAATGACAACCAAGTGAGTCCTTAGTTAAGGCGAGTAATGAAATTAGAAAGGAGTTTCTAATTTGCATTATTTGGAGTTGTGCATTTAAGGATCTAAATACATATAATTAAATAAAATAAGACTTGAAAGTAATTCCATGTCTTATATTTAATTGGGACATTGTATGGTGGAAGGATTGAATTGTACGGTAACTATTTACTCAAAGGTTCTTTAATGATTAATGTTGAAATCTATATTATCTGGAAAGTCGTTGATCGCTAGGGAGGCTTATCCCTATTGTAGAATAAATATTATTTATTTAAATAAATTAATTGTTTAATTTATTTATTTAAATAAGATTAGAATTATTCTAATTGATTTATTCACAACCGGTTTAATATGGAGAACCTAAAGGGTCACACCATAAAAGGAAGAATAATTATTTAAGAAGTTAATGGAATAATCGTAATAATATGTTAAGTATATTTAATTTAATCTATGATGATAGAATAAATTAAATAGCTTAATATTTATTATTTAATATTTTAGAAATATTAAATATAAATTAATAAGAGGAGTCTTATTAATATTATTACAATTATTATTATTTTAATTTCTAAAAGAGTTTAAGAATTAATTTAATATAAGTACTCTCATTTATTCCTAATAGGATTAGGAGGGAAAATTAGTTAAAGGAGTTTAATTAATTATCCCTAATAAGATTAGGGAGCCCATTTAATTAAAAGAGTTTAATTAAATAATACCTTATTTTTATTAAATAAGGTTACCTGATATCTTTATAAGAGGAGTCTTATATCAGACATCAGATGTACGTAATAATTCCAATTTGTTGGAGAGTACGCCCCCTTTTTCTATACAGATAGGAAAAACTAGGGTTTGAGCCAATACCCCTTCTTCTTGAAAAATTCTTTTTCCTTGGTGGATCACCTCTAGAGGCCAAACACTTGGGTGGCTAACGTTGATCAAAGGAAGGAACCAAACCCGGTGGATTCAAGTTGAACGCGAAAGGATTTGGAGGTGAACTTGTACCTGAGGAAGCTCGATCTTCAAGGGTATGATTTTATTCTTTATCTTTTCGTTTAATTAATAATTGTGCATAAAGGGTGATCCGGGTATATGGTTTGTAAATTTTTAAACTCTGATTTATCTCGCTTCCGCACTTATTTATGCAATTTGATTGCGTTCATGAATATTACAAACCTAACAGGACTAATGTGCCCCTCTTGTCCTCATTTGTAACATACGACTGGTGGTCGTTCTCCTCCCCTAAAAACAGGTATTGGTGCTGATGTTGATGTCTTTCTGTTGTCATTGTTGAATCTCCTCTATTTGAAATTTTCTCTTGACTCACTTCTTCTATTATCTTGGTCAGGATTACCACCTAAGTGGTTACCATTTCTAGCATGATAATTTCTTCCACATTTGGTTATCATCGCATTAGATGGTATTACCCTTTGAATACGACTATTATCGTGTAGTCACTTTTTGTCTTTTGGCTGAAAAGTCTCATTATCTCGCTCCAATAATTGAGCCATATTCACAACATTTTAATACAAACAAAGTTTATGAGAAATGAGATATTGATGAATTTCAGATTTCAAACCTCTCAAAAATATATGTCATTCGTTCCTTATTATCCACCAAATGGGATGCAAACCGAGATAATTCAGCATACTTGGCTTCGTATTGTGATACAGTCATATTATTCTATTCTAGTTTGATGAATTCCACCTCCTTCATATGATGAATACTTTCTGAAAAATACTTTTCGTTGAACAATTCCTAAAACTTCACCCAAGACATCTTAAGTACGGAAAGATTAGTATGTTTCACAGATTCCCACCAGTAATATACCTCTCCGCGCAACATAAAGGTGGCGAAGGGAACCTTTTGCTCCTCTATGCATCCCAGGACATCAAATATTTTGGTGATCTGCTTAACCCAAGCTTCTGCCTTGAGTGATTCTAGTTTTCCCAAAAACTTCGGCGATCCCAGCTCATTGAATTGCTTTGCAGTAACCAGTCATGAGTTACCATTGTTTCCACCTGCATTTTGAACATGAGTCTCTCTCGTCTGGAGTTGCATGAATTATAGAAATCTCTTAAACACCTCATCGTTCATCATTTAGTCGATGGTGTTGTTTACAAGAGGATTATTGCCTTCCTGATGCACATTATCCTGATTATTGATTGGCAGTGTCTCAATGGTCTCATATGCTCCATTGCTTATCTCCATATTTTCAGATGTCATTCTCAAATACTTCCACAAAACAAGGGTTAATTAAAGAAATCGACATGTCACATATTATCCCTATATTCCGACCGACCAATTAAATAACGAATAAGCTTATGTAGGACACACTAGTGAAGGTTTTTACTCGTCTCTCCCCTCCTAGTTTTAATCCCAGATCTCCATCAGAGATTATATCCCTAAGCTCTGATACTAACTATGATGCCTCCAAAATAGGTCCACACAACCCATTTTGAGTCACTAAAATACATGGTACAAAATCCAAATACAAATCTTCCTATATACAACTATTAAATTGTCGTGCAAAATATAACAACACATAAGCTGTGAGTTTGAATACAAATATTGCACCGTACATAATACGACAATATCCAAACTCAAATGAAGTCATCATTATAATTTTGTCACACTCTTTTACAACATAATGAAGACTGCTATAGTGACTATCTCGGACCATTACTTCACTCCCCGACTAGTCTCAGCTACACTTTCATTTCCTGAGAAGAACAATGGAACAAAAAGGAAAAGGGTGAGTTCAAATAGTCCAGTAAGAATAGTATGACTAAGATAATGAAGAATAAATTATATTTAACCCTCAACAATGATAAATCAGATAAAATATAATGGACAACAAGTTTTAGATCAACAACTGCAGCGAGAATATTAATCCATTAGAAGAGTCAAGTAGAGCATGATGTCTACTATCTTTTATAATTTAAAAGTCCATCATCGGTATTTTATCCCTGTAACACCAATTAATACTTTTTTTTTTCAATCAACGAATTATCTATGCACTACGGGTCAAAGATATTCGTATGTATCACCAGTGGTTGTGATCATGCCAAACACCTGTCCATCTGTGCACTACGGGCCAAAGATGACTTTCACCACAAACCTTTATTTGTAACATTAAAAGTCATGATTATACCAATACACAATTCCTATTCATAATCATACCAATCAACAGTCCATCTTTGCACTACTGGCCAAATATGACTTTCTCCACAATATAAGAATGAGGATGATGACAATGATATAAAGAATGAATCAAGTGAGATCAAAGATAAATATTAAAGATTTATAATTTAATTTATCCAGAGTTCAAGAATGTCCAAATTGTCAACATGTTAACCAATTATAGAGTAAAATTCAAGAATGATATTTAAGATTCAAATTTCAAAGATAATTTGGACAAAGAAAAAAAACTAAATTTTGTCGTGAATAATACTCATGAATAGTACCCCAGATGAATAGTACCCCGACATGAAAAGATTAAAATTTAATAAGAAAGTTAAGACCAATATTTCAGTGAAATGATATCAGATGAAGCGCAAAATATTAAGGATATTCTACCCATTTCAGGGATTTTCACTATTTAATAATAAGGTTATGGAAACAAACATTAATTTTGTAACATAAATGGAGAAATATGAAAGAAAACAATATCCCTTGACGAGTATAACAGAAATGATATCCCATACGAGTATGAAAGAATATACGAAACTGCAAATGGATTTTCACCCGTCATGCGGTAATCCGCGTAGACAGATCATTTTCACAACTTAATAAAGAATGAATATGAAGGGTTATTCACCTGGCATGCGGTAATCCACGTAGAAAGGTTATTCCCACATATTAATAAGGAATAGAATGACAACACTTATGCGTATGAATAAAATAACATCTTTTACCTTAGTAGGAGGCTAAATCTGTTTGGTATAACGGAGATTATCTTGAGAAAATCTTGTTATACACTCAAAGTATTCTTATACTAGAAAGAAATACGCATAATATTATAGAAGAAGAATTCTCTGATTCTGGTGTAAGTTTCATTGCTTAACTAAGCAACCTATTTATAGGAGAATGGACTAAATACTAACTGATTCACGAACGGTTCATATTGATTTACTATTAAAACTTCAACCGACGGTCCATATTGATTTACTATTAAAACTTCAACTAACGGTTTGAAAAATTAGTACGTCCCCTCATGGAATAATAAGCCAAACTTACAACCAACGCCTGATGACAAACCCCTCTATTTATATCAAAAATTGAATAAATATTTACCACAAATCACTTATCTTTAATCAACCCATTTTTTTTCTTTCAATAATTACTCATCATTAATATTATAACTCGCAATATTGACAACCAGATCTTTCCCAGGAAAGATGAGGCTTTCCGATAAGGATTTTTCCATACTGGCGCGCAATTAAATAACCTAACCTCTTTTCTCGACAGAACTTTCTAGACATTGTCAATAATGCTAATAATAATATGAGTAACTGTGTCGTGTCAATTATTGATTTAATAATATAAAATATTGTGCAGATGTTACTGTAACAATTATTGAATCAATAGTATGAGATACAATGCAACAACTATTGTGGCAATTATTGAATGAAATACTGAGTGACTTCTTACGTAAGAATCAATAATCAGAGATAATGTGCAATAATGTGTGCTACTGTGGAACAACACATATTATTGTACTTTTATCACCGAGTATTTTAACAGTTTAACGGTAAAATTTTTGTCATTATTTTTATAAAAAGGTTATTTCTGTTACTTTCTATATCCGACAATTATTCCGCTGTGGGGTCCATCAATTATTGCGCCGTCGTACGAATATTCTCCGAACAAACGAATATTTTATGACAACTTGCTTACTTTGTAAAATTTGCACATATCACCCATAACTATAACATTTATTAAATTATCACCTTACTATTTAGAATAATATTTAGAGAAAATTAAATCTTTATTCATAAAAAGTTGGGGTCTTACATCAGCGCTACACGTGTGCCATCATGTCTTTCTTGATTTATAAGTAAATCTTTGAAAGAAATTCCTTTCTTTTTGATATCTGTATTTGATCCTGCTTTTTTGACTAACATGTCGACTTTGTGGGCAACCATCTGGACCGTCAATCCGTTCACCGACTCGTCCCAGCTATATTCTCATTTCCTGAAGAGAACAGTGAAAGAAAAGGTGAGCTCAACTAGCCCAGTAAGAAATATTATGACTAAGATAATGCAGAATAATTTATCGTTAGCCTTCAACAGTGTTAAACTGATAAAATATAAAAAAATATCAAGTTTAACTGCAGCGGAACAAGCAATACATTAGAAGAGTCAAGTAAAGAATAAAATCTACTATCTTCTATGATTTAAAAGGTTTTTCATCACTTTTATTGTTGAGACTCAACTTAATAAATAAACCACATCATCCCTGCACTACGGCCAAGGATATTCATTAGTATCACGACCACAAATTTTCCATGCACTACAGGCCAAGGATATTCGTGTATTCATCAATGGTCATGATCATGCCAACAATATTTCCATCAATGCACTACTACTATTAATGAGGACTTTTACCACATCATTTGTAACATTACGGCCATGATTATACGAAGAATAATCCTCGGTCATAATCACACCAAGTCCATCTATGCACTACAGGCCACAAATAACTTTCAACATATTATAAACATGAGGATGATGACAATGATATAAGAATTCAATAAAAAGAGTTCAAGGATAAATTTTTAAAGATTTATAATTTAATTTATCCAGAAATCAATAACGTCCAAATTGTCAACATGATACTGTTTTGTGGAGTAAAATTCAAGAATGCTCAGAAAAATATTTCCATGAAAAGATACTGGATGAAGCGCAAATATCCAGGATATTCTACTAATTTCATGGAGTATAGAAGCCAAAACTTTAATCAACTGAGTATAATAGAATATATGAAACTGCAAATGGATTTTTGTCCGCTATGCGGTAATCCACGTAGACAGATGATTTCCATAATTTAATAAGGAATGAATACGAAGGATCATTCATCATGCATGTGGTAATCCACATGTATGAGTTATTCAACGAGAATAATAAAGAATGGAATAATGAGAAGAATTCACCAAAGCGTCGTAATCCGCACAAACAAAAGTTATTCAATGAATGATAAAGAATGGAACGGTTACGAAACCGCTTGCATGCACGAGGATATTCCAATAGGATAATAAAGAATGGAACCGGTCATGCCGTGAATCCGCACGCAGGGTGAGGATATTTTACGAGAATAATAAAGAATGGAATAACAATGAATTCACGGACATACGCGATAGACCGCACATGATAAAAGTTATTCAAATGAATAATAAAGAATGGAATAATAGAAGAATTTCACCATGTATGCGGTACTTCAGATGCATAAAGTTATTCAACATAATAATAAAGAATGAAATAACAACCCTTATGAGTATTGAAAGAAAATAACTCACTTCATGAATACGAAAGAATAATACCCCTTACCTTAGAAGAAGACTGGATACTGGAATAGTGAGGTAGCAGACTTCTCTTCTTCTTTCTCTCTATAATTTCTCTCTATAATAACTCCTTTATAGCTTTAGTGAATTGGTGAGAAATGAAGGAAAAATGAGCTTCTATTTATAGGAAAATATAGTTTCGATAATTGCACATTTTGGGGCTTAAAATATTACAGTATAATACCTTCCTCTTTTTCTTCATTTTTAATTTAGTCCTGCAAGTATTATCAAACTTACACCAACTCCCCTAATAGTAAATAATGTGAATTAATAATTCATTCATGTGACTTAATAGTATAATCATGTGAAAAAACTAATTACAGTATAGTACATTCATCTATACCTCCATTTTTAATTTAGTCATGCAAGTATTATCAATCTTGCACCACCTCCCCTAATAGTACATGAATCAATAGTACACACATGTGAACAAATAGTTATAAGCATGTGAAATAATAACAATTAATTGCTCATTTATCCGATTAATTATCCGATTGGTTAATATAACCTCCAGACATCAATTATTATCGAAATAAATGTCGATTTCCACTAACACTAATAATCTCAACACAATGGAACTATCAATTTCATCTTTAATCAACACAACTTATTCATCATTAATATTATAACTCACAATATTTAACAACCAGGTCGTTCCCAGGAGAGAGGTGACTTTTCGATAAGGATTTCTCCTTATTGGCGCGCAATTAGGTGACCAAACCTCTCATTGACAGAACTTCTAGACATTGTCAATATTGCAAATAATAATATGAATAACTTTGTCGTCTTAATTATTGATTTAATAATAATAAATATTATGCAGATGATACTATGACAATAATTAAATCAATAATATGATAGATATGATACAGCAATTACTGTAGCAATATTTGAGTATAACTGAGTGACTTCTCACGTAAGCATCAATAATCAATACCGTATGCTACTATGCAACCACGCGTATTACTGTGCTTTTACTACCGGGTAGTTCAACAGTTTAACGGTTAAACTTTCGTCGTTATTTTTATAAAAAGATAATTATGTCGTTTTCTAACTACGACAATACTTCCGTTGTGGGGTCCACCAATGATTGTGTCGTGGTACGAATATTCCCTGTTAAAACGAATATTCCCCGACCAATCGAATATTATATAACCACTTGCTTACTTTGCAAAATTTGAAAATATTACCCATAACTATAACATTATATCAAATCCACACCATAATATTCAAAAATATATTTCGAGAAAATTATTCTTTATTCATAAAATTTGGGGTCTTACAAGACGTACTTGGCGGTAGAGTCTATAGGCCACAGTTCCTATTCGATCGAGGATTTTGAATGGCCCAATTAAATCGAGGGTTGAGATTTACTCTCTTCGTCGATTCTTGCTTCTAGAATAACGCCCTCTTGAACCTTCTTCTTCACATTCATCAGCTCCGGGTGTGTAGCTTGAGCGATTTTAACTTTATCGATTAACGTCGATTCTACTCGTATTATTTAACATCATCACGTGGGTCCCTAGAGTCTTTAACTCTATCTTTATCATTTGTAAGTCATATGAAATGGGTCTTTGTGTTAACAAACGCATACGATCTTCTACTCAATGCATCAACTACCACGTTCGCTTTTTTTTTCGCGATAATATTGAATGGTATGGTCGTAATCTTCAATAGCTCGAGCCAACGTCTTTAGCGCATTATACGTTCGTTTTGGTTGAAGAAATATTTAAGGTTTTAGAAATGGGTTTTGTACTAAGGTCAATACAAAATTCGATTTCACGCTCTGGGGTAGGCCAGGAAGTCTTCAGGGAATACGTCATGAAATTTATTAACGATAGAACTATCATTCAAAACTGTGACTCTCATCCAACACTTGGATAACACGTCACATTGATACCTATCAACTTGCCACCATTATTAACGGCGTCCCCTACAGAGAGTCTGGCTTCGGTGCATTCCAAGACTTGGAAGTCACCAACGAAAGGCTCGGGGCTCTTTACTTATGGCTTAATATGACAATGATTGACTTTGGTGGTTTGGTTACTTGAATTCGCATAACAGGTTGGTTAGGAAGACTATCAACCTTACAAAAACAATCAATTTTTGCATGATGAGTAGTTAACCAATCAATCCCTAAAATCACATCAAAGGCAAGTATTTTCAAAGAGATAAGTTCGACATGTAACGTGAAAGTGTCGATTTGAATCAAACAAGATTTATATATAGTGGACGTAACGAAGGTTTCTCCTAATAGAGTTTCAACAGATAAGTCAAAGTCTAATTTCTTCGGAGTCAAATTTAAATGTTGAGTGCAAATAGGAGAAATAAAAGAATGGGTAAAACCGGTATCTAATAAGGTATAGACTTCGCAAGAATTTATAATTAACTAACTCGTACTAACTTCGTTCGGGTTACTCGCTTTTTGAGAAGTCACAAAAAATGCTCTTCCTGAAACCACCGACTTTGTTTTGTCCGTATTCGCCTTTGGTGCCACCATCCCAGCTGGACTTGATTTCGCTATAGGACAAAATTGAGCTATGTGACCGTCTTTTCCACAACAAAAACATACGTTGGAAGGCTATGGATAGTTTGAACTTATATGTCCCACCTCTCCGCATCTGTAGCATCTAACTAGCGGTCGTTCTCCTCCCCTAGAATTTGTTGCTAGTGCTGGTGCCGCTGTCTTTCCATCATTATTGAACCTTCTCTTCTTGAAGTCATTCTCACTTAGTTCACCTTTCTTATTATCTCGGCCATGATTACCACCGAAGTGGTTACCATTTCTTGCTTGATAATTCCTCCATGATGGTTATCGTTGTTTCGAATGTCATTGCCACCAGTACGATTATTATCGTGTTGTTGGTCGTTGCCTTTTTGTTGGGCTGACTCATTATCGCGCTCCAATAATTGAGCCTTATTCACAACATCTGAATACAAACAAAGTTTGTGAGAAATGAGGTATTGATGTATTTCGGGTTTCAAACTTCGCAGAAACATTCGCGTCATTCGCTCCTCATTATCTACCAAATGGGATGCAAACCAGGACAACTCGGAAAACATAGCCTCGTACTGCGACACGGTTATTATTTTGCTCCAGCTTGATGAATTCAACCTCCTTCATGTGACGAATACTTTCGGGAAAGTACTTGTCATTGAATAATTCTTGAAACTTCTCCCAAGACAATTTCAGTGCGGCAGGCTGAGTATGTTTTATAGATTCCCACCAGTAATTTGCTTCTTCACGCAACATAAAGGTTACGAAAGGAACCTTTTGCTCCTTTAAGCATTCCAAGACATTATATATCTTAGTGATCTGCTTTATCCATGTCTCTGCCTTAAGTGGTTCTGGCTTTCCCAAAAACTCTGGCGGTCCCATCTCCTTGAACTGCTTAGCGGTGACCAGCCGTGAGTTGCCAGTGTTTCCACCTACATTTTGAACAGGAGTCTCTCTCGTTTGGTTTTGAATAAATTCTAAAAAGTTCCTAAATATACCATCATTCGTCATTTGGTCGGTGTTGTTGTTTACATGAGGATTATTACCTTCCTGATGCACATTATCACGGTATTGATCGTTGGTGACTCAACGGTCTCATGTGCTTCATTACTTATCTCGACATTTTCAGATGCCATTCTCAAACATTGTCACAAAACAAGGGATAATTAGCATGCCACATATTATCCATGTACTCAACCCACCAATTAAATAACAAATAAACTTAGGTAAGTCATACTTAAGGAATTACTCATCTCTTCCTCCTAGTTATAGTCTCACATCTCAAACCAAATGATCATATCCCTAAGCTTTGATACCAACTGTGACGCCCCCAAAATAGGTATACATCACCCATCTTGAGTCGCCAAATACATGGTACAGAAATCAAATACAAACTTCTTTTATATATTACGACAAAACGTAGCTGAGAGTTTTTACACGAATATTGTCTAAAAGACAGTATTCAAACTCAAAAAGGAGTCCTCGTTACAATTATTATCACACTATTTTATAAAATAGTGAGGACTACTATAGCCACCATCACGGACCATCACTCCGTTCTCCGACTAGTCCCGGCTACGTTCTCATTTCCTGAAGATAACAATGAAAACAAAAAGGAGAGCTCAACTATCCCAGTAAGAAATATTATTACTAAGATAATGCAGAATAAATTATCGTTAACCTTCAATAGTTTTAAACTAATAAACAACAAGTTTAACTGCAGCGAAACAAGCAATCCATTAGAAGAGTCAAGTAGAGTATGATATCTACTATCTCCGATGATTTAAAAAGTTTATCATCAACTTTATAGCGAAGACTCAACTTAACAAATAATCCATATCATCGAATCATCCCTGCACTATGGGCCAAGGATATTTATGTAATCATCAATGGTCATGATTATACCGAATAATCCGTGGTCATAATCATACCAACAACTGTCCATCAATGCACAACAGGCCAATGAGGACTTTTACCACATCATTTGTAACATTACGGGTCATGATTATACCGAATGATCCCCGGTCATAATCATACCAATCAAAAGTCCATCTATGCACGTAAGCCAAAGATGACTTTCATCACAATATAAGCATGAGGATGATGACAATGATATAAGAATTCAATTAAATGAAATCAAAGGATAAATTGTAAAATTTTATAATTTAATTTATCCAAAATTCAATAATGGCCAAATTGTCAACATAATACTGCTTCGTGGAGTAAAATTCAAGAATAATACTATATCAAAAATGATTTGGACCGAAAAGAAATCAATTTTTGTCATAAATAGTACCCCGGATGAATAGTACCCCGTGAATAGTACTTCGGGAATAGTACTTTGTGAATAGTACTCGTGAATAGTACTTCATGAAGAGTACTTTATAAATAGTACTTTGTGAATAGTACCCGTGAATAGGACTTTTGTGAATAGTACCGTATAAATGAATAGTACTCATGGACAGTACTCCGGCATGAAAAGCTTAAAATTTAACAAGAATGTGCAGAGAATTTCTTTGTGAAACGATACTAGATGAAGCGCAAATTTCAAGGATATTCTACTAATTTCACGGAGTATAGAAGCAATACTTTAACAAAATGAGGGTATAATCAAGAATATGAGACGAAATAATATTATTCACATACTACGTAGTATGGAAGAAAATATTATTCCTATGAATACTGAACAAAATAATATCCCTTACCTCAAAAGAAGACTAGATACTGGAGTAGTGAAGTAATAGACTTCTCTTCTTCTTTCTCTCTATAACTTCTCTCTCTATAGTTTCTCTCTCTATAATTGCTCTTGTGAGTCTTAGTGAATTGGTGAGAATGAAAGAAGAATGAGCTTCTATTTATAGGAAAATATAGTTTCGGAATTACCCTGTGCAGAGCGGTCAACCCCAATTCGATATGGATCGGAGAGTAATGATTCAAATCATGGATCAGGAATGCGACGAAGAAATTAATGGTGGAATGTCCTCTATAGCAAAGTTAAGTCTAGCTGGGATTGTGACGCCAAAGAATGTCCCAGACAAGTCAAAATCGATAGTTTAAAAGAGAGCATTTTTTTGTGACAAGGAACACGAATGAAGTTATCACGGGTTAGATAATTATAAATTCTTGCAAAGTCTATACCTTATTAGATACTGGTTCTACCCATTCTTTTCTCTCTCTTGTTTGCGCTCAATGTTTAAATTTGACTTCGGAGAAATTAGACTTTGACTTATTGGTTGAAAGTTCGATAGTAGAAACCTTCATTACCTCCACTATTTATAGATCTTGTTGATTCAAATCGACACTTTCACGTTACCTGTCGATCTTATCTCTTTGAAAATACTTGCCTTTGATGTGATTTTTGGAATCGATTGGTTAACTACTCATCAAGCTTTTTGTAAGGTTGTTAGCTTTCATATTCCTAACCAACCTGTTATGCGAATTCAAGCAACCAAACCACTAAAGTCAATCACTGTTATATTAAGCCATAAGTAAAGAGCCACGAGCCTTTCACCGGTGACTTCCTTGTGTGGAATGCTGCCGTCGAACTTTCCATAGGGGACGTTGTGAATAACGGTGGCAAGTTAATAGGTATCAATGTGACGTGCTATCCAAGTCTTGGATGAGAGTCACAATTTTGAATGATATTTCTATTGTTAATAAATTTTCTGACGTATTCTCGAAGACTTCTTAGCCTACCCTAGAGCGTGAAATCAAATTTTGTATTGACCCCCAAGACAAAACCCATTTCTAAAACCCTCAAATATTTCTTTACCTAAAAGCGTCATTATAATGTGCCAAAGACATTGGCTCGAGTCATTGAAGATTACGATCGTACCATTCATTAATACCATCGTGGGAAAAACGAACGTGGTAGGTGACGCGTTGAAAGAAGATCGATGCGTTTATGAGTGCGATGTTGTTAACACAAAGACCCATCTCGTATAACTTACAAATGATGAAGATAGAGTTAAAGACTCTAGGGACCCACGTGAAGATAACTAATATACGAGTAGAATCGACTTTAATCGATAAAGTTAAAGCCGCTCAAGCTACACACCCGAATCTGAAGAATTTGAAGAAAAGGTTCAAGAGGGTGTTATTCTAGAAGCAAGAATCGATAAAGAGAGGAAATCTCAACCCTCGATTTTATTGACCCATTTGAAATCCTTGATCGAGTAGGAACTGTGGCCTATAGACTCGTTTTACCGCCAAGTATGTCGCGTGTTCATAACGTTTTTAACGTATCGATGTTACATAAATATGGGGACGACCCGAACCACATTATTAATTTAGAACCGAACGAGATAGCGGATGATTTAACGTATGAGGAGATACGTGTTAAAATCTTGGATAAGAAAGATTATATTTGACACTCAAAGGTTATACCTCAAGATTTAGAATCAAATGAAGTCAAGATACCTCACCTCTTCAAAGATACTAGGTGCGTCGCACGTAAATTTAGTAGCAATACGCCGCCCCAAAAATTAGGTATACGTCACCCATCTTGGGTCGCCACTTACATGGTACATAAATTTAAATACAACTTAATAATACAACCTGCCGTACAATAATACGACAAAACATAAACCGTGAGTTTGAATACAAATATTGTCTACTAGAGATTATACAAACTCAAAAGGAGTCCTTATTACAATTATTATTACACTATTTCACGTAATAATAGTGAGGACTACTAATGCTATCATCCGTCGTCCATCACTCCGCTCCCCGACTAGTCCCCTCGCTATGTTCTCATTTCAAGAGAACAATAAAAGTAAAAGGGTGAGCTCAACTAGCCCAAGAGAAAATATTATGACTAAGATAATGCGTAATATATTATCGTTAGCCTTCAACAAATGTTAAACCGATACAATATAACAACCATCAAGTTTAACTCGCAAAGATAACAAGTAATCCATTAAAAGAGTCAAGTAGAGAATAAAATCTACTATCTTTTATGATTTAAAAGGTTTTTCATCACTTTTATCATTGGGACTCAAATTTTAATAAATAATCCACATCATCGAATCCCCCTCGCACTACGGCCAAGGATATTCTTTAGTATCACGCACCACAATTATCCATGCACTACGGGCCAAGAATATTTGTGTATTCAATAATGGTCACGATCATGCCAACAACTCGGCCCATCAATGCACTACGGGCCAATGAGGACTTTTTCCACATCATTTGTAACATTACTACCATGATTACAATCAATAATCCTCGGTCATAATCATACCAAGTCCATCTATGCACTATAGGCCACGATGACTTTTTCAACAAAATATAAATATGAGGATGATGACAATGATATAAGAATTCAATAAAACAAGTTCAAGAATTATTTTATCCAGAACTAATAACGCCCAAATTGTCAACATGATATCGCTTTGTAGAGTAAAATTCAAGAATGCTCAAGAATATTTCCATGAAAAGATATCGATGAAGCGCAAATATCAAGGATATTCCACTAATTTCATGGAGTATAGAAGTCAAAACTTTAACCAACCGAGTATAATAAGGAATGGAATAACAAAAGAAATCACCAAGTATGCGATAGACAAAGACAAAATGTGTTATTCCAAATGTAATAATAAATAATTAATCAGTCCTGCAGTAAAACGCATGCATGTATGTGATATTCCAAATGTAATAATAAAGATTTTAATCAGTCCTGCCAGAGAACGCATGCATGTGATATTCCAATGTAATAATAAAAAGACGGAATCAGTCCACAGAGAACGCATGCATGTGATATTCCAAATGTAATAATAAAGATTTTAACTGTGTCCGGCGTAGAACGCATGCATGTGATGTTCCAAATGTAATAATAAAGAATGGAACAATGTAAGAATTTCACCAAGTATAGGTAGCTCACAGATACAAAAGTTATTCCAATGTAATAATAAGAATGGAATAATGTAAGTTCTCTTCATAGATAAGAAAGAAATAATACTCCCTACCTTGGAAAAACTGGATATCGGAATAAGTGAGGTAGCAGATTTCTCTTCTTCTTCTCTCTATAATTTTCTCTATAATAATCGCCTAAAGCTTTTGTGAATTGGTGAGAAATGAAGGAAGAATGAGCTTCTATTTATAGGAAAATATAGTTTCGATAATCGCACGCTTGGGGCTCGAAAATTACAAAGACAATACCTCCAACTTTTCTTTCATTTTTAATTTAGTCCCGCAAGTATTATCAATCTTGCACCAACCCCTAATAGTAAATAATGTGAATCAATAGTTCAATCATGTGAATCAATAGTATAATCATGTGAAAAAATATGAATTACGATAAGACTTCCATCTATACATCAATTTTTAACTTAGTCATGCAAGTATTATCAATCTTGCAATAACTCCCCTAATAGTAAATAATGTGATTCAATAGTACACATATGTGAACAAATAGTTATATAAGCATGTGAATTAGTAGCAATTAATTGCTCATTTATCCGATAAATTACCCGATTTATCAATATAACCCTAAACATCAATTATCATCTAATAAATGTCGATTTTCACTAACACAAACAATTCCAACATAATGAAACTATTTTATCAAAATATAAATTTTGAAATTTCAAAGTTTGATTTTTCCCAAAAAAAGTCAACTGTTGATTTTTGACCAAATAGTGAATCCCGGAAAATTTTGTGTTTATAGACTATTTTACTAATTTCATCATTCTTGACTCAAATATCACGTCTCGCTGCCTCCAAATTCAACTCCAACAACATTCATTATTAATATTATAACTCACAATATTTATCAACCGTGTCGCTCCTCAGAAAGAGGGGCTTTCAATAAGGATTTCTCCCTATCACATGCCGCAATTAGTGACCAAACCTCCTCGATGTAACTTCTAGACATTATAAATATTTCAAATTTATAATATGAATAACTTTGTCGCCTCAAGTATTGATTTAATAAAAAAACATTTTATGCATATGATACATCGGATAATAAATGAATCAATAATATGATAGATATGATGCAAAGAATTATCGTAGTAATAATCGAGTATAATCGAGTGACTTTCACGTAAGCATCAATAATCAATACCGTGTGCTACTACGCAACCACGCCAGACATCAGCATTTTTTAACACCGGTGTTTCAACAGCTAATCAGTAAAACTTCCGCCGTTATTTTCATAAAGTATTTTTGTCGCTTTTTCAATCCGATAATAATTCCGCCATGGGGGTCCACCAATGATTGTGCCATTGTATTTAATATTCCCTCGTTAAATGAATATTCCCACCAATCGAATATTATATAACAACTTCATGATTTTGCAAAATTTGTAAATATTACCCACAACTATAACATTATATCAAATCCACACCATAATATTCAAAAATATATTTTGAGAAAATTTAATCTTTATTCAAAAGTTGGGGTCTTACAACCTCCCTTCTTATGAAATTTCTTCCTCAAATTTGGGGGGTGCGACTGGTATGTCAAGAGGTGAGGATACCTTGATTTCATTTCGCATTCTAATTCCCAAGTCATTTCTCAACATCGTGGTTTCTCCACAAAACTTCGACTTGAGGTATAACCTCGAGCGTAGAATATGTTCCTTCTTATCCAAGATTTTAACAGAACCTCTTCATACGTTAAATCTTCCTCTATTTCGTCCGGTTCTAACTCAATAATGTGGTTCGGGTCTTTCACATATTTACGTAAACATGGATATGTGAAAAACGTTATGAACATTTAGACATACTTGGCAGAAGTGCAAGTCTATACGCCTACGCTTCCTACCGATCGAGGATTAAAATGGGCCAATGAATCGAGGATCGAGCTTTCTCTCTTTCCAAATCTTGTAACTCCTTCCATGGAGCAACACGTAATAACACATGATCTCCAATATCGAATTCTACGCCCTTTCGATGAAGATCAAGATAACTCTTTTTGTCGATCTTGTGAGGTTTTTATACATTGTCGGATCGTTTCAATCTTTTCCATAGTCATACGCATCAACTCCTGGTCCCAACAACGTTGCTTCACCCACCTCATCCCAAAGATAATCGAGAACGACACTTTCTTCCATACAACGCCTCAAATGGAGCCATGCCAATACTTGCTTGATAATCGTTGTTGTAGGAAAACTCCACCAATGGTAAGAACTTATCCCAACTTCCTTGAAGTCAAGGACACAGAGTCTTAATAGATCTTCAAGAGTTTGAATGGTCCTCTCCGATCGCTCGTCCGTCTCGAGGATGATATGCCGAAGCTAAATCGTAAATTGCGCCCATAGCTTTTTTGCAAACCAACCCAAAATCTTGAAGTGAATCTTGGGTCTCGATCGTAAACTATGGATACCGCATACCATGCAATCTTACAATCTCGCTTATGTACATACGAGCAAGACGCTCAAGTGTATAAGTTTCTCAGATAGGTAAGAAATGAGCAGACTTGGTCAATCTATCAACAATGACCCAAATCGCATCTATGCCTTGAGAAACCTTGGGAAGACCAAGAATCTAAATCCACGGTAATGTGTTCCCACTTCCATTCTAGAATTTCAAGTGGTTGCAATGGACCTTTTGGTACTTGATGTCTTTTGACTCGCTGACAAGTTAAACACCTCGAGATAAACTCGCTATCTCTCTCTTCATATTGCTCCACCAAAATGTACGTCAAGATCACGATACATTTGGTACTCCTGTGATGGATTGAAAACTGTGTGTCAGTGCGCCTCCATCATGATTTTATACTTTAAATCGTGGTCGTTAGGAACACAAAGTCCGGAGTTGACTCAAGTATTCCTTCTTCATCGATTCTTGCTTCCTAAAGATAGCACCTTCTTGCACTTTCTTCCTCATACGATTAGCTCCGTGATCAGAATTTCGAGCAAACTTTTAACTTTATAAATTAAAGCTCTGGTTCTACTCAGATATTCGCCATCATCATATGGGTCCCCTGAGTCTTTAACTCTATCTCCATCCTTTGCAAGTCACACAAAATGGGCTTTTGTGTTGTGAATATTGCACTCTGCACTCCGCATACGATCTTCTACTCAACGCGCCGCCTACCACGCTCGCTTTTCCAGATGGTATCGATGGTATGATCATAATCTTTCAACAGCTTCAAGCCAACGTTGTTGTCGCATGTCGAGTTCCTTTTGAGTGAAGAAATATTTGAGGCTTTTTATGATCCCAGAAAGATCTCCACTTTTCTCCATACAAGTAATGCCTCCAAATTTTAAGTGCGAAACAACAACCGCTAACTCTAGATCATGAGTAGGATAATTCCTCTCATATTCTTTTGAGTTGTCTTGAGGCATAGGCTATGACTTTCCCATGTTGCATGAGAACACATCCTAACCTTTGTCTCAAGCATCATCAGAGATGACAAATCCCTCCGAACCAGATGGTATTCACGTAACAAAATAAATGAGTCTCCTTTGAGTTCTTGAAAACTCTTCTCACATTCTCGCTTCCAACCGACTTTCAGATCTTTTCGAGTCAATTGAAGTTAATGGAGAAGCGATTCGAGAAAATCCTTCCACTTAATCTCGATAATAACCAACTAAACCGAGAAAGCTACGTACTTCGGCCATCGATTTGGGTTTCTCCCACTTTGAATAGCTTCAATCTTCTTCGGTCAACGGATATTCCATGACTTGATACTACGTGCCCAAGGAATGCTACTTCTCAAGCCGTAACTCGCATTTCTTTAACTTCGCATAAAGCTTATATTCATTAAGCTTTTGGAGTATCACCTCAAGTGTTGCTTTCATGATCTTCACGCTTTTGGAATAAATAAGGATGTTATCAATAAAGACGACCACAAAGTGATCCAAATATTCCTTGAATACTCTGGCTCATCATATCCATGAAGGCAAAGCAGGAGCATTAGTCAATCCAAAAGACATGACTAAGAATTCATAATGCCCGCATCGAAGTTCTCAAGGCGCCTTTGAATATCCTCGCTTTTAACCTTCAAACCGATGATATCCGTAACTAAGATCGATCTTTGAAAAAAATTGTGCTCCTTGTAATCGATCAAACAGTCATCAATACGCGGCAATGGGTACCTATTTTTGATGGTGACATGATTCAACTCCCGATAATCAATACAAAGTCGATACTCCCATCTTTCTTCTTCACTTAATAGTAACAGAGCACACCCAAGGAGACGATTAGATTTAATGAAACCAATGTCTAACAATTCCTCGCAATTGGGTCTTTAACTCCTCAAGTTCAATAGAGCCATTCGACATGGGGCTTTGGAAATGGGTTTTGTACCGGGTTCAAGGTCGATACAAAATTCAACTTCACGCTCGGGGTAGGCCGAAGTTCTTCAGGAATACGCCAGAAATTTATTAACAATAGAAATATCCTTCAAATCGACGATTTTTGTTTAAACCGCGACATGAGCTAAGAAAGCTTCGACATCCGCTTTTTCAATAAACGAATAGCTTTATGGCTTTGAGATGACCGTGATTGATTTTAATGGTTTGGTCGCTTGAATTTCAGATAATAGGTTTATTAGGAATATGAAAGCTAACAACCTTACGAAAATAATCAATTTTAGCATGATGAGTAGTTAACCAATCAATCCCTAGAATCACGCCAAATGCAAGTATTTTTAAGGAGATAAGATCGATGTGTAACGCAGGTTACCGATTTGAATCAAACAAGACTTATAAAAAAGTGGATGTAATGAAGGTTTCTCCTAATGGAGTTTCAACAGATAAGTCAAAGTCTAATTTCTCCTGAGTCAAATTTAATCGCTGAGCGCAAGTAGAGAAATAAAAGAATGGGTAGAACCGGTATCAAATAAGGTATAGACTTCACTAGAGTTTATGATAAAGCTTACCCGTGATGACCTCGTCGGGTTCTCGCTTTTTGGGAGGTCACAACAAACGCCTCCTCAGACTACCGGCTTGATTTTTCTCGACGGCCTTTGGTGCCTCCATCCTAGCATTGAACTTGTCTTTTGGTGAACGACAAAATCGGGCTAGTGACCTTCTTCCATAATTATAACACGCTTTGATGGCATCGCGCAGCTTGACCGATATGTCCCTCCCTCCGCATTTGAAGCATATGATAGGTGGTCGCTTCTCCTTCCTTAACCACGGTTGTTGGTGCCGACGCCTTTCCATCATTGTTGAATCTCCTTTTTTTGAAATGTCCATTTTACTATTTCGCCATGATTACCACCAAGTGGTTACCATTTCGCATGTTGATTCCTCCACGCTTGTTGTCACCGCTTTCAACGATCGTTACCATCGGTATTTTCATGTCGCCATTACCGCTTTTCCTCGTTGCATTGACTCGTTATCGCTGCTCCAATAATCGAGCCCTATTTACAACATCCGAGTACAAACACGCTTTACGAGAAATAAGATATCGACGATCTCCGCTTTCAAACCTCTTAAAACATTCGTGTCATTCGCTTCCTCATTATCGACCATCAAATGGGATGCAAACCGGATAACTCGCAAATTTAGCCTCAGACATGGATACTGGCCATATTGTTTTGTTCCAACTTGATAAACTCCACCTCTTTCATGTGATTTAATACTTTCGGAAAGTACTTGTCTTTGAATAGCTCTTCGAACTTCTCCCAAGACATCTTGAAAAGGCCAGTCGGGTACGCTTTTATGTGATTCCCACCAAGAATCGCTTCTTCACGCAATACGAAGGTGGTGATGGGGAACCTTTTCCTCTCTGAGCATCCCAAGACATCAAATATCTTGGTGATCCGCTTTATCCATGCTTCCGCCTTTAAGTGGTTTAGGTTCTCCAATAAACTCGGGTGGTCCCAGCCTCCTTGAACTATTTAGCGGTGACCGATCCCGAGAGTTTCCGTGGTTTACACCTCGTATTTTGAACAGAGCCACTCTCACCGATGTCGTATGAATTGCATGAAGCCTCAAACATTCCATCGCTCATCATTTGGTTAGTGTTGTTGTTTGTATGAGGATTGTCGCCTTCTCGATGCACGTTGTCCCGGTTATCGATCCGTGGAGACTCAACGGCCTCTCGTGCTCCATTGATGTTCTCAACATTCTCTTGATGCCATTTTCAAACACCGCCACAAAACAAGGGTTAATTGACATGCAACATATTATCACTATACTCTAATCGACCAATCAAATACCAAATAAACTTAGTAGGTCATACTAGCGTAAGGAATTTCGCCTCCCTCCTAGTTCTAGTCTCACATCTTAGCTGTGGATCATATCCCTAAGCTTTGATACCAACCGTGACGCCCCAAAATTAGGTATACATCACCCATCTTGGTCGCCACTTACATGGTACATAAATTCAAATACAACTTAATAATACAACGTCATGTAATAATACAAAACATAAATCGTGAGTTTGAATACAAATATTGTCTACTAGAGATTATACAAACTCAAAAGGAGTCCTTATTACAATTATTATTACACTATTTCACGTAATAGTGAGGACTACTAATGCTATCATCTCGTCCGCCACTCCGCTCCCCGACTAGTCCTCGCACGCTCTCATTTCCTCAAGAGAACAATAAAAGTAAAAGGGTGAGCTCAACTAGCCCAAAGAGAGAAATATTATGACTAAGATAATGCGTAATATATTATCGTTAGCCTTCAACAAAGGTTAACCGATACAATATAACAACCATCAAGTTTAATCGCAAATGAACAAGCAATCCATTAAAAGAGTCAAAGAGAATAAAATCTACTATCTTTTATGATTTAAAAGGTTTTTCATCACTTTTATCGCTGGGACTCAAATTTTAATAAATAATCCACATCATCGAATCACCCCGCGAACTACGGCCAAGGATATTCTTTAGTATCACGACCACAATTATCCATGCATCACGGCCAAGAATATTTGTGGTATTCAATAATGGTCATGATCATGCCAACAACTCGCCCATCAATACGCACCACGGCCAACGAGGACTTTTTACCACATCATTTGTAACATTACTACGGCCATGATTACACCGAATAATCCCTGGTCATAATCATACCAAGTCCATCTATGCACTATAGGCCACCGATGACTTTCAACAAAATATAAACATGAGGATGATGACAATGATATAAGAATTCAATAAAACAAGTTCAAGAATTATTTTATCCAGAACTAATAACGCCCAAATTGTCAACATGATATCGCTTTGTAGAGTAAAATTCAAGAATGCTCGTAAGAATATTTCCATGAAAAGATATCGACGAAGCGCAAATATCAAAGATATTCCACTAATTTCATGGAGTATATAAGTCAAAACTTTAACCAACCGAGTATAATAAGGAATGGAATAACAAAAGAAATCACCAAGCACGCGATAGATCGCATGTGCAAAAGTTATTCCAATGTAATAATAAATAATGTAATCAGTCCTGCCAGAAACGCGTAGATGTGATATTCCAATGTAATAATAAAGATTTTAATCGTATCGTCGCCAGAGAACGCATGCATGTGATATTCCAATGTAATAATAAAGATTTTAATCAGTCCGCGAGAACGCATGCATGTGATATTCCAATGTAATAATAAAGATTTTAACCAGTCCCGTAGAAACGCAATGCATGTGATGTTCCAAATGTAATAATAAAGAATGGAACAATGTAAGAATTTCACCAAGTATAGTAGGTAGCTCACAGATACAAAAGTTATTCCAATGTAATAATAAGAATGGAATAATGTAAGTTTTCTTCATAGATAAGAAAGAAATAATACTCCCTACCTTGGAAAACTCGGATATCGGAATAAGGAAAAAGAGATTTCTTCTTCTTTCTCTATAATTTCTCTCTATAATAATCGCCTAAAGCTTTTGTGAATTGGTGAGAAATGAAGGAAGAATGAGCTTCTATTTATAGGAAAATATAGTTTCGATAATCGCACGCCTTGGGGCTCAAAAATTACAAAGACAATACCTCCAACTTTTCTTTCATTTTTAATTTAGTCCCGCAAGTATTATCAATCTTGCATTAACTCCCCTAATAGTAAATAATGTGAATCAATAGTTCAATCATGTGAATCAATAGTATAATCATGTGAAAAAAATATAATTACAAGATAAGACTCCATCTATACCTCAATTTTTAACTTAGTCATGCAAGTATTATCAATCTTGCACTAACTCCCCTAATAGTAAATAATGTGATTCAATAGTACACATATGTGAACAAATAGTTATATAAGCATGTGAATTAGTAGCAATTAATTGCTCATTTATCCCGATAAATTACCCGATTTATCAATATAACCCCTAAACATCAATTATCATCTGAAATAAATGTCGATTATCACTAACACAAACAATTCCAAACATAATGAAACTATTTTTATCAAAAATATAAATTTTGAAATTTTCAAGTTTGACTTTTCTCAAAAAAGTCAACTGTCGACTTTTTCACCAAATAGTGAATCCTTAAAAATTTTGTGTTTATAAACTATTTTTACTAATTTCGTCGTCTTCGACTCAAATATCACGTCCGCGGCTCCAAATTCAACTCCTAACAACATTCATCATTAATATTATAACTCACAATAATTATCAACCAGTCGCTCCTGTGAAAGCAGGGGATTTCCAATAAGGATTTCTCCTATCATGCGCGCTCCTCGATGTAATTAGTGACCAAACTTTGTCTCCTCGATGATTTAATAACATTTTACGCAGTATATCATCATAATTGAATCCATAATATTGTAGATGATGCAACAATTTATAATATGAATAACTTTGTCGCCTCAAGTATTGATTTAACACGTTTCGTCATTATCTAAACTTCCGCCATTATTTTCATAAAGTATTTTGTATTTTTCGATCCGACAATACTATTAAGGGTCCAATGAACAGTGTTGGTTATATTATTCCTCAATATCAATCGAATATTATATAACTTCATATGACTTTGCAAAGTTTATAAATATTACCCATTAACTATAATATTATATCAATTCATTACCATAATATTCAAAATATATTTCGAGAAAATTTAATCTTTATTCAAAAGTGGGGTCTTACACACACCAGTATTGATTATTGATGCTTACGTGAGAAGTCACTCGCTTATACTCAATTATCGCCAGTAGACCCCATCTTTATAAATAAAGATTGAATTTTCTATAAATATTATTTTCGAATATTATGGAATAATTTGATATAATGTTATAGTTTGTGGGTAATATTTATAAATTTTGCAAAGTATGCAAGTGGTTATATTATATTCGATTGGCCTGGGAATATTCGGTTTAGAATAGGAATATTCGCATAACTACCAATCATGGGTGGACCTCATAATGTAATTATCATCGGATCGAGAAAACTTATAAAAATATTTTATTAAAATAACTACGGAAGTTTTAACTGCTGATAACTGCTGAACTACTCCTTAGAGTAAAAGTAACAAGAATACATGTATGTGCAAAAGAACAAATACCAGATTGATTATCGATGCTTATGAGAAGTCACTCATTCGATTCCATTATTAATAATGAATTATTATAGCGATAATGACTTTTTGTTTTATTCAGATTATTAACGTAATAAAAAATGTAAAACATCTTTTATATAAAATGTAATACTTTATTAAAGTTATTTTATAAATAAAATATATTATATTTTATTACGATAGTGTCAGAGATAAGATTTTGCATAAATGTTTTTGTATAGTGTTTGCATAGTAAAATGTTTTTATATAAATAGAATATATTATATTTTATTTAAAAGATTTTGCTTTAAATATGGACCGCCGATTAAAGTAAATCAATCTGGACCGCTCATGGATTAGTTACTACGCATTCCATTTTCCTATAAATAAGCTCATTCCTTCATTATTTTCTTATTTAATTCATTGAAACTCTAGAGAGAGAAATTATAGAGAGAAGTTTATAGAGAGAAAGTTATAGAAAGAAGAAGAGTATTCCGCTACTTCACTACTTCTATATTCATTTTTTTTACTAGTAGTGGGTGTTATTCTTTCTTCTCGAAGAGAAATTCCATATTCCATCCACTATTATTCCATTGAATAACTCGTAAAAGTGGCATACCCTATACATAACTCCGACAGATACGCCAGATACCCTATACTTGGTGAAATCCTTATGTTATTCCATTGCTTATTATTCTGTTGAATAACCTCAGACACGCTAGCTTACTCCTATACTTGGTGACATTCTTCTATTATTCGCTGAACATCCGTCGCCAAGGTTTTACATTTAATTCGGTTCGCTTTTTTATTATTATTCGCTGAACATCCCCGTTCATGGTGTTTTACACCGGACTCGTTCCGCTCTTTATCATTCCGCTGGAATATCCTATTCAAGGTGTTTTACAATCGGATCCGGTTCCATCTTTATTATTCTCATTGAACATCCTGTTAGCAGTGAATTTCACCCGATCCGTTCCGTTATTATTATTCGTTGAATAACTCGCTCATGCGCGGCACCGCATGCATGGTGATTTCTTTTGTTATTCCATTCTTTATTATACCCAGCTTGGTTAAAACTTGACTTCTATACTCCATGAAATTAGTAGAATATCCTCGATATTTCAAGCGCTTCATCCAAAGATCTTTTCATGGAAATATTCTTCCCGATCATTCTTGAATTTTACTCTACAAAGCAAAGATCACGTTGACAATTTGGACGTTAATAATTCCTCGGATAAAATAATTCTTGAACTTGTTTTATTAAATTCTTATATCATTGTCATCATCCTCATGTTTATATTTTTTAAAGTCATCGTGGCCCTGTAGAGTATGGATGGACTTGGTATGATTATGACTGTGGATTATTCTGTAATCACGACCGTAATGTAACAAAATGATGTGGTAAAAATCCTCAAAGCCGTAAGAGTGCATTGATGGACGCTTGTTGGCATGATCATGACTATTAATGAATACACAACTATTCTCGTTCAGTAGTGCAGAATAATTGTGGTCGCGATACTAAAGAATATCCTCGTCAGAGTGCAGGGTGATTCGATGATGTGGATTATTTATTAAAGTCGAGTCTCAATTTATAACAAAATGATGAAAACCTTTAAATCATAAAAGATAGTAGATTTTATTTTCTACTGACTTTTTAATGGATCAGATATTCCGCCGCAGCTTAAACCGGTTGTTTATCAGATTTTATCGCTTAACATCACAAGACTATTGATAATTTATTCTCGCATTATCTTAGTCATAATATTTCATGGGGCTAGTTGAGCTCACCTTTCTTTCATTGTTATCTTCTGTGAAATGAGAATATAGCCGGGACGAAGCCTGGAAACGAGTGATGGTCCTGCCAAGATAAGATTAGTAGTCCCTCACTATTCGTGGAAATAAGGTGATAATAATTGTAATGAGGACTTTTGTTTCGAGTTTGTATAATATCTAGTAGATTAATATTTATATTTAAACTCACGCTTTATGTCGATTGTACATGAAGATGCTTATGTTAATAAGTTGTATTTAAATTCATACTACGTAAGTGGCTACCCAAGACGGGTGATGTATACCTAATTTTGGGGGCGCCACAATCGCCATAGAAGAATCACGATCATATCTCTCATATTATTGAGTCAATTATTATTACAAAGATCATCTCGATAATATGTTATATTATTAAATCAATAAGTGAGATTCAAAGTTATTCATATTATTATTTGCAATATTGACAATGTCTAGAAGTTCTCACAGGAGAGGTTTGGTCACCTAATTACGCGCCAATAAGGAGAAATCCTTATCGAAAAGCCCTCTTTCCGGGAACGACTCGGTTGTTAAATATTGTGAATTATAATATTAATGATGAATAAGTTCGTGTTGATTAAAGATGAATTTTATAGTTCCATTGTGTTGGAAATTATTTGTGTTAGTGGAAATCGAGCACTTGTTTCGATAATAATTGATGTCCGGAGGTTATATTGTTCAATCGTATTCTGGGGCACTTTTCGTGTTTTCGAGTACTATTCATGAGTTACTATTCACGAGTTACTAATCATGAGTTACTATTCAAGTTACTATTCAGGGAGTTATTTATTCACTTGGATCTTTATTCACCCATAAGATATATTTCTTTTCTATCCAAATCATTTTGGGTACAATATTATTCTATGAGGAGATGTGCTAATTTTTCGTAATCATTGGTTGAAGATATAATAGTAAATCAATATGGACCGCTGGTGGAAAGTTATAATAGTAAATCAATATGGATCATTTGGTTTAAAGTTTTAATAGTAAATTAGTATGGACTGATTGCTTAAGTTTTAATAGTAAACTAATATGGACCGTCCGCTTAAAAGTAAATAAACTGGACCGCTCATGAATTAGTTACTATTCAAGACATTCTCCTATAAATGAAGCTCATTCCTTCATTATTTCTTTACAAATTCAACCGAAATTCTGTAGAGAAACTATAGTAGAGAAAGAAGAAAAGTATTCGCTACTTCACTACTCCAAAGATTCAGCTTTTTCTAAGGTAGGGATATTATTTGTTGTACTCGTAAGGAGTATTCTTTCTTTCTTATTCGTGAAGAGAATCGTTATTCCATTCTTTATTATTCTCGTTAGAATAACATGTATACGATACGGATACCCTATACTTGGTTAAATTCTTCCGTTATTCCATTCTTATTATTCATTGAATAACTTTTGTTGCTGAAGTACCGCATATATGGTGAAATTCTTCTAATATTCCATTCTTTATTATTTCCTTTTAATATCCTCGTCTGCATGCGCTTTCGCGGAAATTGTTCTATTATTTATTATTCAGCTTGAATATCCCATGCATATGCTTATGCCGGACCGGTTCCATTATTTATTATTCCGTTTGAATATCCTGCTCGTACAAGGCTTATGCCGACCGGTTCCATTATTTATTATTCTCGCTCAGAATAACTCGTATCTGCAATCTATCGCGACGCACGGTGAATCCTTCCGTTATTCCATTCTTTATTATTCGCTGAATAACATGTTCATGTGGATTACCACATGCACGGTGAATGATCATGTATTCATTTCTTTATTAAATCGTGGAAATGATTCAGATATTGTGGATTACCGCATGTATGTGAAAATCCATTTACGCTTTCATATATTATATTATACTCAGTTGGTTAAAGCTTTTCGCTTTATACTCCATGAAATTAGTGGAATATCCTTGATATTTGCTTCATCCAAAGATTCTTTTCATGGAAATATTCTTCCAGCATTCTTGAATTTTACCCCATAAAGCAATATCATGTCGATAATTTGATGTTATTGAGTTCGTGGATAAATTAACTTATAAATCTTTAAAATTTATTCTTGAACCTGCTTTTATCGAATTGTCATCATCTTCATGCTTATATTATGTTGAAAGTCATCTTGGCTTACGTGCATGTATGGACTTAGTATGATTGCTTACTATGGATTATTCTAATGTATAATCATGACCGTAATGTGACGAATGATGTGGTAAAAGTCCTCATTGGCCCGTAGTTCATCGTTTGGTTTGATGGTGTTGGTATGATTATCACCAATGATTAATCGCAGATAGTCACACCATTGATGATTACATGAATATCCTCGGCCGTGGGAGCAGGGATGATTCGATTTTATTTATTAAGTCGAAGTCTCGGCCGATAAAAGTGATGAAAAACTTTTAAATCATGTAAGATGTAGATTTTATTTCTACTCGACTTCTTCTAATGGATCGCTTTCTTCCAGAACCGCAATTAAACTTGATGTTTATTATATTTTACCGCAGTTTAACACCGATGAAGGCTAATGATAATTTATTCGCATTATCTTAGTCATAATATTTCTTTCATCGGGCTAGTTGAGCTCACCCTTTTCTTTCACTATTCTCTTTCGTGAAATGAGAACGTAGCCGACTAGTCCAATGGGAACAGAAAGTGATGATCCTAGATCGAAAGCATTAAGAGTCCTCACTCATTCTGAGAATGCATATTATGATTTGATGTTTTAATGTATATGCTCATGATTATTTGTAAAGTCCTTCCAAGTAATATACGATAAGGACTTAGTGATAGATCAAATTTGTTAGGTCGATCTAAGCTCTTAAAGTATATCATTCTCAGAATGGAATGTATAGATAGAAAGATCAAAGTCGTTAGTCGATCTTGAGATGTAATAGATAGGCTTCAAGAAATCAGAGTGTATCATCCGATCAACATTGCGTAAGTCAAGGCGTAAAACGTAGAGCTTCAAAGATCGTAGTGCCTCGCTTTCAAGGGACTCTTCAAAAGTAGAGTGGTCCCAACATTTGTCGAGCCATCTCAACGATCGTAGTGTGTCAAGGAAACATGGAGTTTACAAGTCAACGATCGTAGTGTGCTCTCAAAACGTAGAGTAACAAACCCAGCAAGTGAAGATCGAAAAGTGCAGAGGTTTAAGAAGAATCGAGTGTTTTCTACCGATAAAGATCGCATCAAGCACCAAGATGATAAGACACTCACGATCTCAATCGTAGAGTATCATGATATGAATCGTAGAGCATCAACTCGCCTTGTGTCGTAAAAACGCCGAGCCTCACGATATATGTGAAGACAGATTCCAACATACGAGGAATGGATTCTAGACGCTGCAAAGACTCATCATCACCCCAAAGTAATATGAAATATCCTTAGTATGCAACAAAGAAGCGATTGAAGAAGCTAAGGAAAGTACCATGGTAGTGGGGCAAAACACCTTTTCGTGTGTTAGGTGAGAAAGCGCCATACCGTGTGTCAGGCAATGTAATGCGCCAGTAAGAGATGCGTAAATGTCTCCATCAAAGATCGTAAAAGTCAAATGCATTTAATGCCTCAACTGATGGATCCAACGGATAGTTTTCAAGATCACATATATGCAAATCGCACAGATGAGAGAGAATCAAGCAAGCATCAACAAACAACGTGAAGAACTCTCTCAAGCTCAACTCTACGATCCGAGAATTTGCAAAGCTTGCTCACCTACTCAGTTCTTTTCAACAAGTGCTTAAACAAGAACCGAGTAAAAAACCATCAAGAACTCAACATCTATCAATCAATCTGAAGAAGAGTACCAAGTCCGCTGGACTCAAGAGTTCTAAGTGAATCAGAAGAAAGCCAAGTCTGCTGGACTTCAAGAGTTCAAGAGTGAACTAAGAAGTTCCTGCAGATCACCGGGTCTAGAAGGAATCTGGTGATTCGTAAGTTGTAAAAGACATCCTTAGTGGATATCCTACTCGCTGAGTGTAAGAGTGGATCAGAGCTTTAAGTGCTCAACCACTTAAAAACGATCGTGTCTTTTACATTCATACTATAACATATATCTATTATAACTCGCTATAATCGCCTCACTCTCATAACTCCATCGCTTGGTAAAGAAGATTAAAACAAACATAAATTCCGCTAAGTTTTAATCATCATTAAAGAACAAGTTTAAAAAGAAAAGATTTTTAAATATCTATTCAACCCCCTTCTAGATAACTATTGTGCCAACTAGAACTAACAATTGGTATCAGAAAGGTGTTCTATTATACATACTTACAAGCTTTAGTAGATCCAATGGCACACGCATTCAAGCTTAATCTAGAACTGGAGGAGGCAAAGAAGCCACCAATGTGCAACAAGGATAAATTTGCAAACCGGAAAGTAAGGATGCAAGCTTATATGGACTCAATAGATGAAGATCTATTTGAGACCGCTCAAAATGGGCCCTATATTCCAACAAAGCTTGCACCAACCAATCGATGATCCAAATGTAATGCAAATCAAGGTTAAAGAAGAATGGATGCATAACGAGAAGAGAGTCATGTCCAACTTGATAAAAAGGCCAAGAACATCCTGCTCCAATCTTAGAAGACGATCTATTTGAAAAAATGTCGTCAACAACAAAAAAACAGCTAAGGAGGTTTGGGAAGCATTGTTGATCATGCATTTAAGGAAATCAAGAAGTCGAGAAAACAAACAATCTCTCTTTCGACACAGCAAGATGAGATGTTTGCTCATATTCAAGGAGAGAACGTGATCGCCACCCCCATGAGAGATTCAATGTTCGCTTCAACTCTCTACGAAAGCATACGGGAAGATCTATCCTAACAAAGATCCGATCATAAAGTTCATGAGAGCCCTACCGAAGCAAGTGGGATGCCAAAACCATCGCTATAAGAGAGTCAAAGAATCTTCACGAGACGACACCAATGCCTATATGGAAATCTCCGACATACTAATCGAGTCGACTCAACGAAATAAACCCTATCGTAAGGAAGAAGGAAGGATAAGGGTGTTGCTTCTCAAGGCAATCGAAAGTGCATCAAAGGTCAACACCGAGATCGACTCGATTATGATGAAGACGATGATGAAGACTTGCTATGCCGGTAAAAAGACCGAGAAGATTCACGCACAAGGAAAAACCAAAGAAGCCAAAGAAGGTCAAGAACTACAAGCAGCCAAGAGCAAATAAATGATCTATGCTACAACCGCAGAAAAGCCCTCGCCACTTCATCGCTAACGCAACAAACCTCTAAGAGAAGAACTAAAGAAGAAAAACAACATGCAAAGAAGGAATACAAAGGAAACAAAAGGCCTCGTAAAGAGAGATAAAAAGCCTAGTAAATCGGAGGATCATGGAGTGATTCAGATAATGACTCCAATGTCGAATTCCGAGATGAAGAAGAACCACAAATGGCCAACTGCGCCTTAATGGCCAAACATGCAAAGGACAAACAAAACCTCAACATACATGATGTAAGTCTCGATGAGGTATTTGACTTCAACTCACCCGATGTAGATATAAATGACTTAAGAACTCAAGATCGCATGGCATAAACAATCGATCTACATCAATATATGAAGTGGTTCAGAGAGTTTTGTCTAAGGATCATTCACTTCTTCAAGAGGAGAAGAAGAAAGTACAAGGAGAGCTTGAAACAACCCTTCTAAGTACTAATCTTCTCTCCAAGCTCGAGGTCGAGAATGAGACCCCAAGATGCATAAACACACTCAATGCAAAAAAAGAGAGTCTAATCTAACCTCTAAAATCGAGGATCTAGAAAAGACTATCTCTACATGGAACAAATCCTCATCATCCATGGATCGCCTCGCCTTCTAGTCGAGAAGCACATTCGACAAAAAACAGCCTCAGCTTTGGGGAATCCATCTCGAGCCCTGTGTGGAAAAGACAAAGGAAACTAGCACTAGTAATGCCTCAAGTTTCAAGTAGAAGCATTACCTTTCAGGAAATCCTCACGTAAGGAAGAACAAGTTCAACCTTTTCCCATCGCGCTCCATTCTTACTCATAGGAGTAAAGGATCTCATGTCTGGTTCTGGGGTTCATAAAGAGAAGAGAAACCCAACCTCTACTCACCAACCTCAAGAATCGTAGAGTCAAGCAAGACCAACTCACTTAATCAACTAGGAAGGTACAAGAGAGGTAAGGCACACTCATCACTATTTATGAAATCCAAGGACACGTGGAAAAATGAGAATCGCTTTAATGTAGGATAATTAAAGAACCACACAAGTCCAAATGGAGGATGAATCATCATGCACACACTGGCATGCATCATACTAGGTGTTTTATATGCAATAAATATGGTCACAAGGTTGCCAAGTGTTATTATAATTCCATGCATGTGAGACCCAAGATTAAACAGATTTGGGTCCCCAAAGGCACTAACAAAGAAGGACCCATGCAAATATGGGTACCAAAATGAAGGTTCAATATTTTGACAGGAAAAGAGCTCCACGATCACTACACGGTATCTCGGAAAGGATGCTCAAGGCACACGATCGGGAACAAAGCCCTCTTATCTAACTACATAGAAAAGGAGGGTCCCTCACCATCTTTGGAGACACGGCTCGGCAAGACAAGAGGATATGGCTCACGGGCAATGGTGCAAAAGATCTTTCAAAGAAGGTAGCATATGTAGAAGGTCCGCAACACAACCTTCTAAGCATCAACCAACTCGCGATAAGGGTCATCAAGTGACATTCCTCAACAACCAATGTCAAGTCGTAGATTTGAAGACATCCGTAAAGCTAACCCGACAAGAGAAGGAAATGTCTACACAAAGGATCTTGGTCAACTAAGCTCTCGATGAGACAATATGTTTTTCGCAAAAGCATCTCAAGAAATGAGTCAAGCTATGGCATAGACGGTTGTCTCACTTAAACTTCAAGAGCATGTCCAAACCGGCATCAAAAGATCTCGAGAATGGCCTACCAAAGTTCAACTTCATAAAAGAAAGGCCATGTAATGCCCCGCTACTGAAAGCAAACCGTAAGCTCATTCAAAAGCAAAACCGCCAACTCTATCGACAAGCCCCCGCAATAGCTTGCTTCACATGGATCTATTTGGGCCAATTCCAACAACTAGTCTTGAGGAAAAAGATACTCTAGTTATAGTCGATTTTTATCACACCCGCATTCACACGGGTATTCTTCCTAACTTCAAAGGATGAAACGAGCTCTCAATTAATCAAGATGTTCAGACCGGTGATGAACGAGAAAGGAGAGAAAATCAAGGCCATAAGGAGGATCACGGACAGAGAATTCGACTTCTCGTAAATGGACCAGCTTCGCATGCATAATGGGATCACCATAACTTCTCGCCCATTTAACTCCTCAACAAAATGGAGTAGCCGAAAGAAAGAATGTAACTTTGATAGAGAGGTCGAAGAACTCTACTTCTAGCAAAGACATCTCGCTCAAATACTTCTCAAGTGTAAGTTATCAACACCGCATGCTACACGCAGTAAATGTGTCACCGATACACTCTACGATCAAGAAGACGCCTACTTAACCGTGGAAAGGAAGAAAGCCAAGTGTCGCCTACTTTCATGTTTTCTACCTGTGCATGCTACATTCTCAACAATGGAAAGCAAGATTCGACAAAATTCCAGCCCAAGTCGACGAAGGGATCTTTTCGATATGCCATGCATACAAGAAGGCTTACAGAGTGTTCAACAAGAAGACACCGAATGTTGAAGTCTCAATACACATCATCTTTGATGAAACCGACTTAGACAAAATAAGGCCTCAAGACACACTACGACCGATAAAGGCGTACACTACTTAATGAAGTCGTCGAGCTCAACACTACGATCGTAGAAGTGCCGCATAAAGGAAATCGTAGAGAGCATGAGAATGTGATCAGAGAGAGATCAATGCAAGACAATGAACCTCCACACCAAGAAGAAGAAATAGATCTTCAAGACTTAAGACAAGAAGGCATCAGACGTATGTCCCAACCAATAATGAGATGGGCAAGAGATCACACTCAGATCTAATCATTGGAGATCCGAAAAGCTAGAGTCAAAACAAGAGTCGCTACTCGTAATGAATGCTTTTATCTAAGCTTCCTATCACAAATAGAACCAAAGAAGATAGAGGATGCTATGGAAGACTCCAATGGATAGGGTTTACGCAGAAGAACTCAACCAATTTGAACGAAGCAAAAGTATGGAGATTGGTACCAAGACCAAAGAGTCATCCCCATGATAGAACTAAGTGGGTCTTCGTAAACAAAATGGATGAAGATGGGGTCATAACCGTAAACAAGGCAAGATTAGTGGCAAAGGGCTATTCTCAAGAAGAAGGTATCGACTACGATGAGACATTTGCACTGCTGCGACTAGAAGCCATCGTAATCTTTTTCGCCTTTCACGCCCATATGAAGTTCAAAGTCTTTCAGATGGATGTCAAGAGTGCATTTCTAAATGGAGAACTCCAAGAAGAAGTCTATGTAGAGCAACCTCCAGGTTTCATCAATCCATCTCTTTCCAATTATGTCTATAGATTAGATAAAGCTTTATATGGTCTTAAACAAGCACCTAGAGCATGGTATGAAACACTGACTAACTTCTTAATTGAAAATGGGTTCACTAGAGGTAGAGTAGATACCACACTGTTTCTTAGAAAGCATAAAGATAAAGTCTTACTAGTTCAAATATATGTTGATGATATTATTTTTGGTTCTATCGATTTAAAAGTTATGCAAGAGATTCTCTAAGCTAAATGCAGAGCAAGTTTGAAATGAGTATGATGGGGTGAGTCAATTTCTTCCTCGATCGCAAGTAAAGCAGCATCGATGAAGGAATTTTCATAAACCAAGCCAAGTACATCAAAGACTTATCAAAAAGTATGGTATGGAATGGAATCACCTCTCCCATGAAAAAAACACCAATTGCTCCCGCAACCAAGCTTCGACAAGGATGAGAAAGGTAAAAGTATTGATATCACTCAATACAGTAGGTATGATAGTTCTCTTTATACCTAATCGCCAAAGAGACTGCATATAATGTTTGCAACATGCATATGTGCTAGATTTCGTGCTAACCCTAAAGAGTCACATTTGTTCGTCAGAAAGAGGATCTTCGTATATCAAGGGTACACCTTACTGGGGCTTTGTACCCCAAGGAATCCTCATTTGAACTAACAGATACACAGATGCCGATTTTACAGATGCAAAATAGATAGAAAGAGTACCAAATGGCACTTTGTCAACTGCTAGAAATGATTTGGTCCCGGTTTAGCAAAAAGCAAAACTCAAAGGTCCACTTCAACCGCAAGTTTAATACACATTGTCGGCAAATCGCCGTGTCAGATTCTATGGATGAAAAATCGCCTATCGACTACGGGTTTGATTTCAAATCTATTCCCATTCACCGTGATAACACAAGTGCCATAGCAATAACTCATAATCCTCGTTATGCATTCTAGACTAAGCATATAGAAATAAGGTATCACTTCATTAGGGATCATGCAAAATGGAACTATATCTTTACAATACATCCCCACCGAAAATCAACTTGTCGATGTTTTTACAAAACCACCAGATGAATCCCATTTAATAAGTTAATAAGTGAGCTAGGCATGCTAAATCTACAACCATGAGATATATGCTCTAGATTGTGCTAACCATGACAGTATACAAAGGTCGAACTCAAAATCGAGACACGATCAAGGAAAGTTCACGATCAGAGAGTCGAAAAAGACAACTACCTCAACGATCGAAAGAAAGACTCAACCATCGAAGTGCACTCAACGATGACACAAGCCCCATCAACAAGCAAAAAAATGCATCCCGTGATGACAAGCTTCATAACAAAGCAATCTCTAAGAGGTGCCTCAGAACAAACCTAACCCTTGAATCTCTTCAAGAGGTTGGCCCTTCCCGAAGTTACCTTAAAAGAATGCTTAGTCAAAAATCACTCATCACAAGGAAGGATCGACGACGATCTCAATGAATGATTCATCGAGACGATCGAGGATGTGACTCGACGCCGGATGACAGACGACGATCGGCAGACGACTCAACGAAACGATGACGATGACTCGACGATCAAGGATAGACTCAACGAATGCCGATGATGACTCGACGATCGCAGGATGTACTCAACGATCATAAGACTACCTCAACGATCGTAGTCCTCCCTAAGGACACCTCACTCAAGAAGCCAAGGGCAAATCAAGACATTCCCGAACTGTTAAAATCAGAGAGCCAAGCAAAAGTCGACACCGTATCCCACTAAGCTTAAAAAAGAAGAGAGGAAGTTACAAGTACAAATTGAAATCGATTTTGAAATCAAGTTCAAAAGATTATCTCTCTCTCATCTCTCTCTCTCTCTCAAAGCAAAAGCCCTAACTCGTAAGAAAGCTCACCGAATCTCACTTCCAGCTAGAAAATCAATGGCGCCATCTAATGTTATCTCAAAGCTACGACTCGCTTGACGAGTTCAAAGACAGCCACCAAAATTTCACAAGACTCGGCGCCATCAAGAAGGCGGGTCTCAAGAGGGCTGGGCGTAAGACACACCGATATATCCCAAACCGGGTGAAAGAGTTCTACAAGAATGGTGTGTTTGAAAACAACACCATCACTACAAAAAGTAAGGGGAGTAGAAATCGATCAAGGCAAGAGGACTTCAATCTTGCCCTAGGTCTCAAAAAATGAAGGGCATCCACACTTAGATACCGTAGACTTCCAAGAGGGACTAAGAAAAATGCATCACAAGAAAAACCCTCCGTGAAAGGGTACAAGAAGAAGGAGTTCCCCAGAGGTACAAATTTTTAGCCGATATTATTGGGAAATGTATATGTCAGAAGAGCTCGTGTCACGACTCAATGAATGAAGCTCAACTTAAGCTCACGACGCCATGTATTATGGTATACAACTCAACTATGGAGCTATATTGCTCAATGGATTGGTAAGTGGATCATCAACTCAAGAAATCAAAAAGCCCTCGTAAGATGCTATATGGGCATTTTCGAGTATCATTCTCTAATCAGATCGGGTGACAAAATGGGGATGAAGAAGGAGAAGCCATCAACCCAAATCAAGAACGACCCAAATAGTTGTTTGAAAACCGGAAGAGGAACCTCACCGAGTATGTATTTAATGACGATCGTAGTCCAAAGTGGAAGAACTGGGATCTCAAGAACTCAGCATTCCAGAAACATGTCGCTGTGGTCAGGGAGATCAAGAAGAAGAAGAAATCAACAAAGAAGAAACCCTCCGTCCTTACCGTAAAAAGCAAGGGCAAGAGGAAGCTAAGGGCTAGACAGTGGAAGAGCCTCAAGGATCTACTATCGATATACCCGTAGAGTCCTCTCGATATAGAGACTCGAGGATGCTAAGGAGAAAGCAAAGAAGAAGATGAAGCAGATGAGGATCAAAGCTACCATATCCCCAGATCCTCAAGAAAACAAAGTTGGTCATAAGTCCAAAAGGCCATCACCACCTCAATCGAGAGTCTCTATGCTCAGGAGACCGCACTCAAGCACGGCAGATAAGGAGGTAGCCGCTTCAAGCATAAGTGGTCATGAAACAGACAAAGCCGAGATTCAAGAGAGTCCCAAGTTGTGGCTAAACCCAAAGAAAGCAAGGAGAAAGTCGGGTCAAGAAGTACATTCTTGAAAATAAAAAGGTGCTCAAGAAGGAAGCAAAGAGTATGGTCGCTAAGAAGGAAATATCCAGAGCAAGTCAAGAGGACAATGCTCCAACCGAGGGGAGATCCCCAAATTCTCATGATAGAGAATACACAAACCGAGGGGGAGATGCCTCAAGCTCAAGAAAATGCTCCACTGAGGGGGAGCTTTTTGATCTTACAAGAAGATGATCAAGTCGAGGGGAGCCTCAGAGATATCCCCCATGGCGTAAGAAGATGTCCCCGCCGTAAATGAAGAGGAACCAATAAAAGATCATCAAGAACCCATCGAGATAATGGAGTCCTCCAACGAAGAAAGAGAAGAGGAAGATGATGATGATGATCTTCAGATCACGGTGTGGGCAGTAGATGGGTATGTGGTTACCTATACAATCGATGTTCTCATACCTACCCATGATGCCATACCATCAAGCCCAAATCAACAACTCTCGGGATCACATGTTCGAGTTTCAAAGAATATCCTACCATCTCAAAGGTTGGCTCATGGATTCCTGTGGAGATTCCACTTTGCAAAGAAGTTGATTACCAACACCTCTTCCTCAAAGGATAAACTTGAGGTATTATCTATCCCTACTCACTTCGAAAGTTAATCACTTGCCATCATCATCATTTAGTCAATTCCATGAATTCCTCGATGGTGGAAGTGATTCTCAATCCAGTAAATCAATTCCCGCCATGTAATCCCAAAATTTCAGAATCAAGAACCAAATACAAACCAACCTTATTTTGCTTCCATTAAACCACCATCTCTACGATCCACGACTCTAGCCCTACCAGAGAGTCCCAAATAGAAATCGAGAGCCCCATATTCCAAACATAGAAACTCAGCCCTCCATCGATATACCATCCTCCTCCTCAAACGACTATTTTAGTCTTGATCTTGTTCTCTACTCCATGCAAGATCGCCTCGTAAAGAATCCCCTCCATTCAACAATCCTCAAACCAATGAAACTCTCCCAAATTTTCCACAAAGGACGACTTCAAGGAAGCAACCAAGGACATGGTCAAGAACATAGAAGAAAGCCTCGAATCTCACTCCCTACTCATTCATATCCCATCAATCAAATGATCACAAATGCAAATAATTTTCCCGGTACTATTTAATGCCGAGCTTACAAAGAAGCCGAGGGAAATTATTCAAGAAATTCTCAAGAGCATGAAGGATGAGATGAGATTCACTTCCAGATAGCCACCAAGCAAAGAGAGGTTGTTCTTGAAATGTAGTAAAAATCAAGAAGTTCAAAATAAACTTATGCCGAGAACATCATCAACTTGAAAGCCTCAATCCAAGAATTCCGTAAATCTTATGTCAATCAGAACGCCGTAATGACATTGTTTCACCGCCTCTCAAAACAAAGAAGCAAGATCTAGAAAAAAATAGATCAAGGAAAGTAGAGAGGACATCGCTCGTACACAAAGTCAATCGAACGAGCTTGTCCAAGGAGTGAATCGATTTTCTCGCAGACATTCAACCCTCGATGTCGATATAAAGGGGGAGAATAAAGGAAAGGAGTTCAAGGAGCACAGGAGAGAGATCAAGGGGGCAAGAGGCAGAGGAAACCAAGAAAGGGAAGAGGACAATTTTCACAAAGCCCTCCCGCAAGACAGCAAGGCCCACCAACAGATCAAGACGATCAAGCAATCGACTCAACGATCCGATCAACAGGAAGTCTTGATGGCTCATCCTTTAAGAAATCAAGGGCCAACTATCACCACCAAATGTGACCACCACAGCCTAAGAATGCCAATTGAGATCCAAAGATTCATGAATAGGCATGAGCACAACCCGATAGTAAGTCCGAGGAGTCGGGAAGAGTTAGCCGTAAGAGATGAAGCAAGCAGGAAAAGAAGGGCTGAGGAATATGTCAATCCTCCAAGGAAAAGGTCAAAGAAATAGAGATAAGTGTAAACTTCAATTCTCATTGATGTAAAGCTAAAACTGCAATATCTCCTTAACATCAATAAATTCATACTTATTCTCTAGAAATTTTTAGTCGCGCCACCTAAAATACTAAGTCATGTTTAAATTTCCTGCAAATGCATCTAGACACTAATAAATCATGACAACAAATCTCACTGGTTATGTCAACATCAAATAGGGGGAGATTGTTGGGAGAATGCATATTATGATTTGATGTTTTAATGTATATGCTCATGATTATTTGTAAAGTCCTTCCAAGTAATATATGTACAAGGACTTAGTGATAGATCAAATTTGTTAGGTCGATCTAAGCTTTTAAAGTATATCATTCTCGTAATGGAATGTATAGATAGAAAGATCAAAGTCAAGTTAGGTTGATCTCGAGATGTAATAGATAGGCTTCAAGAAATCGTAGTGTATCATCCGATCAACATCAGTAAGTCAAGGCGTAAAACGTAGAGCTTCAAATATCGTAGTAGTGTGCCCGCTCGCCAAGGGACTCTTCGTAAATCGTGAGAGTGGTCCCAACGTTTGCCGAGCCATCTCAACGATCGTAGTGTGTCAAGGAAACATGGAGTTTACAAGTCAA